>NDXB01012152.1:62262-86410 GCA_002631895.1 Agapornis roseicollis
GGGGGGGGGGGGAAAAGCCCAAACCAAACCCACATGATTAAAATAACCTGCTTAGTAGGACAATTTCCTGTGCTCTACCAACAAATTCAGTTTTGATGCTTTGAGTAGTCTGCATTCATACTCTCCAAGTTGGCCAAAGCATAAAATAACAGTTTTTAATCGAACTAAAAGGTTCTGCGTATGCTGCTTTTGGTCTTTAGTGTTCATAGGTAGGTTTTAATTTTAAAAAAACCCCAAACCAACAGCCAACCAAACACCTCACCCCAAACCACAGCCTGGGATTATTTCGCTAATGTAACTTGAAAGCAGATGTGTAATCTGCCTCTTCCTTACAGAAAATTAAGATTGAGTGGTTAGTGTGAGTTAATTTATTGCTAAGTGTTGATCTGTGTTTCACTATAGTAAAATCTGTGTTTATATGTCATAAAAATATGTTAGTCTGATTATAGGTGTTGCACATGCAAAACCACTAATGGAATTATTGTAATATTTTCCATTATTTTAAAACTAGAATATTCTATGAGGGAAATGTACTTGCCTAGACAGACACTGTGAAACAATGCAAACATATATCCTATTTAGATATTTGAATGGCATATTGTAACTGTTGTCATTATGTTACTTTCCAGGGTGAGCAGCAAGAAGAAAATCAAGGTCTTGCATAAGACTACTGGGGCAGTTTTGGTCCATTTTGATTTTGCTGTGAGGGTATTGTGAACTGTAAAGGATTATTGTAAGTTGTAGTATGAAATCCCATGTTATTTGTTGAACAGCACATTAAATTTAATTACCTAAAGTTTTATTGTGTTATGCTAGCATTAATAAAGTGCGTGGAGTGGATTATTTTACTGCGAGAATCTGTATGTAGATCTCTGAAGGGCAGCAAGAAACAACAGGCCAAAATGCTGGTAGGCATTGCTCAAGCTTATTCAGAATTTATTAACTTCTGTAGGTTTTGTTAATGAAAAGGTTCCTCCCATTTTATTTAAAACTCATAGGGTTAAAACAGAAGCAACATTCTGGGGTAGCACTTGCAGCATCAAGCATGCATCCATCCCAAATGTCTTTTTTGGAATGCTTTTTTTAGGGAGCAAATTTAACATATCCCACGTCCTGGAAGGTATTCTTGCAGTTTATTGGTGCACTTAAAAATGATGGGTACAAATACTGAACTACCTAGTGTGTTGTTTTACTGCCTTCTGAAAAATGACTACTCAATATCAGCTACTGCTTCAGTTATCTAAATATATTTCATTATTGACTAATTTGATCTCTTGATTTGGCTTTTGATGCTACAAAAGCTGATATATGATGCTTCTTAATTATTCCCTTCTCTTAAAAAGATGAAATGAGTTTGGAGACCTTTTAGTAACTCATTCAACAGAACAGTGTTGGCAGTTCTGAATTTGTTTTGTAGTTACCAAGCATCGGTAATCCTGGCAAGTTTTTAGCTGTGCAGTTGTGAAATGAGCATGGCTGTATTCAATATATGTTTGTCAGAAACTCCCAGGCTTCTGATTTTTGTTGTCTTTAACCACACACATTCATAAGCATTTAGGTCTTGATCTTACAGTATTCAAACCAGCTGGGTTTTCCCATAAACTTGTATTAGAACAGCCTCTCTCTGTGGAGAAATTCCCCTGATTAGGTCATTACACTCAACATTCAGTTTCTTCAATGAGCTACTTCACCTGCTATAAGAAACTGCTGCTTTGAACTATTCTTTTGTTGCTTTTGAAGTATCAAGATTTAATGTGTTGCCATACTAACAGTCTATCTTCTGCCAAATGTTGTACAGATAGCCCTTTAAAATAAAGCAGAGACAATGATCTGAAGCTTTCTCAAAATGAAAATGCTACTTCCGGTGTCCTTCTGTGTTCTCTCTTTGCTATGTACCTTGCAGATTTTTCTTTGACTGCTAAGCAGTCATTCATGTCTGTGACTCACTTTGGCTCACAGTGAGACTACAACTAGTGGCACTAGTTGTCAGTGAAATGTCTTTCAGTGCTCTCACATCTATTTCTTTATTGTCAAGGGAAGAGGACTCAGCCTTCAGGAATGTCAGTTCAGTTTTCCTCCAAACTATACAAGACCATAGAAGAATCTGCAACTGCAGTAGCTTATTTCAGTAAGGAGCTCTGCCCTTCTGTGGCATTTAAGCACCATCTTGTCAGCCGCTTTCAACCTAGTTCTTGTGCCTTTATAAAGGCACATTAAAAATATTTAGATTTAATGACTTATTTTTGTGGAAGTAAACTAATACTGCGAATACATGATGTGTTGAGGTGTACTCACTATCTAAAATTACTAGTAGAACAATTTTTTGGTGTGTAGTACTTGAGTGTAGTATGATTCAGCCCATACTGATGTTTCCCCCAAAAGCTCCCATAAGACTAGCACTTCATGCAGAAGAAAAATCAAGAGAAAAGCAGACTGAAAAAAATTCTTTTGTAATGATACGTTTTGAGTTGTTATATCAATATATGCTCTTGAACATCTAACTTTAGCAGAACATTAGCTCTATTTTAGTAGTAACATCTTCCAGTCAATGTTGCATACTAGTGAATTGATGATTGGGAAACAAGATTCTTGTTTCTGCCAAGAATATGACAAGAGCAATGGCTATGCTCATGTCAAAACAGCTGAGGAAGTTTTTGTGCACTTAGGAAATTGCTGAACTTGGATATATTCAAATGTTAGAACTAAATCAATAGAAATTTGCACTGTTGTTTCAATGATACATTAAGAATGCACACATAGAATTACTCTAAGCAAAATAGTTGGCTTCTTGGCAATACTGAGTATAGGTTTCTGACCTAAGTGATATGAAAATAAGGACATTTTCTGTATGTATGTATAGTGAAAGGCAAACAGTGGCTGTAAAAACACACAACTCTTTGTGTTTTTAATGTGACTTCACTGTCCAGTTGGTTTCCTTAGAACTGTGGTTTTGTGCTGGAACTGAAATTTCAAACTATTACCTAAACAACTGAAGCTACCATGCACCAGTTTTCATACTATTAATTTTGTATTCTGTTTTGCCTTTACAGGAAGTAATGTAGCAGAATCACAATAATTATGACTGTGCTCAACTCGGTATTCATGAAAGCTTCATAGTTTTGGGTTGATTTCTTTTTTCCTAGGAAAGGGGGTTTCTGTATTATGATTTCCTTTGGTAGTAAAACCCTGACAAAACATGAAAGAAATTTCAACCAGCTCTTGCAGCTTCCTTTGTGAAATAAGTAGTTCTGTCAATTGTCACAGACAGCACTTGGGAGGGGAGATAGAACTGAGGTGAGAGGCTGTAGTAAGTTACTCTAGAAAACAGTATTTCGGTGCCCTGTTTTCTTACTGTTTAGAATGGCTGAGTCCTTAGCTCATGTCTTACTCTGAATGCCTGTCTGTAAGGCTTGATCATGCACTCAAAAGTTCAGGAGGCAGAATGCTGCACCTAGACAAATTATTTAAGAATATAACAGGAACGTAGCAATCTGGTTTCGTTCTGAATTCTTCAGACTTAGTAGATCATCTTGTTCAAGTTACTTCTCTTTCCTCTTTTTTTATCTTGTGGTAAAATAGGAGTAAATTCCAAGTGTAACTTTTACAAGGCATGATCTGTAAGAAAGATTTAATAGTATAAAATAGTATTATAAGTGTAATGATACCTATCATCATTTTTTCAAGATATTCTCACATCATGTGTCTTTTGGGCTTCCAAATCAAGGCTCCCAAATGAGTTTCGACAATGTGTCATGTTAAGCACATTCTCATGAGTCACTGCTGAAAGTACTGATCAGTAGATGGTAGAAGGGAAAATGCATCAAAGGAGGAATTCTAAAGGTGGGAGTAGTGGCGTTTCAGTTTGAGAGTTGTAAATGAAGTGTGGGTTAGAAAGGAATGGTGAGCCTGAACGTGTTTTGTGGGTTGAGTGGTTACCTGTCTCAGGGCAAGTCTGCTTCCTCTCTTTTCTGATGGCTCAGCAGAAGCAGTTAATACTTCATCCCATTATAATTCTAGAGAGACACCTCACCACTACAGGTGTCCAAGCTGTGGGTAGTGAGGATTCAACAGATAAATTGGATGCTTCTGAGATCAGATAGAGCTGATAGGTGTGAGAACTCTGGCATCTCTGCCACCTCACTTAGATCATAAAGCAATACTTTCTTCTGTTCGTCCTGTGTTTATATGTAAAAGTGATTGTTTGCCTCTTAGTGATGTTTGTAGTTATGCTTTACATGCAGTACTCAGTGTAGTTTTTCTATAGATTTGGCTTAGGGTATCTAGACAAGAAGTGTGTTTGTATGGATGTGTTTGTTTTACTATTATGTACGGTGTTTGTAATAATACTGTGTTTATAACAGCAAAAACAAACCCCAAACCAAACCTCTGGTGAATGTGCCCTGAATGTGCAATAGGTAGAGACATTCATCAGCCAGGGTATCTTATGTTGATTTATTTGATTGCTACAATTTTCTTCAAATGCCTTTTGACAGACCCAACTTAAAGTGTGCATTATTACCAAGACTTCGTTTCATGTCATAAATTGCCAACATCCCTATGTGTTTGAACAACCAGAATCACCTGCAAGTCAGTTATTCTGGACAGGTGTGTACACTCCCCCAAAGTCATTTCTCTTTTTCCAGGGCAAAGTAGAGGAGGGAAGAGCAAAGAAGAGAACAAAGTGTGAATGGTGCTTAAATGACTGGAAACCTTCCGATGCTTTTAAATCAGTTTTTCTTACTTTTCATGGTTCTTTGCTATCCTATATGGTCCTTCTTGGATGGTCAACCTTGTTGTAGACTTGTGTTTGTGAGCTTTGCTTAATCATTTCAAAGCAGTTCAGGTGACCTGTTTTTCAAATGTTCTGTAGCACTGAGACAAGAAGTGCCATCTTCAGTAGCAAAAAATAAGACAAAACCCTATTGTAGTAGGATCTTATTGTCGTTTTGAAAATTCATCATATGATAAACTAAACCTAGTTTTGAGTGTAGTGCAGTAGTGTGATTCAGCTGTTGATCTGGGATGACAAACTGAATCTGTACAGAGCAGCTGGGATACTTCTTGTGCTGTTTCTAATCCCAAAATAGATAAAACTACTCGTGGATAGCAAGAGCAATATATTTAATATATACAAATGACTTGTCTTTTTGCAGAAGGCAGCCAAAAGTACAGGTTGCAGTAGGTGTTTCTCACAGGTGATGTTTCTTGTCTTTTAATGTGCTGATGTGTGATCTCACCACTAGGAGCTTGGAAAAGATTTGAGCACAAATATCTCAACAGACTGCGCTTTGGTTGTGAGCTATTATACACATTAATACAGCTGTGGAGGTAGCAGCAGGAGTGGTTTTATGCATGTGTAGAAAATGTCACCGTTCCTGTAATTCATGTAGCTGTTGTCTACCTGTATCTAAAGTAGACCTAAATCAGCATTTTTAAAAGGCTGGTCTTATGATAAAGATTTGCATAACTTTACTTCAAGATTTATGAATGTGGTGTAAATCAACAAACAGAAATAAGGGTGGGGGTTTTAGGGGATTTGTATTTTCTTTTTAAAGATAGCTTCCAAAAGCCATAGCCAGAAGAAGATCCTTAATCAAAATCTAAAAACGCTCTAGTGAACGTACACAGTGTTCCTGTAAGCTTTTCATAGCAAGACCGTGTGCTTATTGCAAGGTTGTGTTTCAGGGTAACAGGAACACCAGGGAGTCTGATGTGTTTGTAACGGGAGGCCAGGGTTCGCATTTCAGCAGCGCTGCTTGTGCAGCTGCTGCTGCTCCCCTGTGCTCCCTCCGCATTGATTCCAGTCTCACCACGGCCTCTAATAGCACACACACTACTGGGTGAGTCCAGGTGGTAAACTGGACATGGGAACTCATCACCTTCAAAATGGTGTTGTCAGTTTTCTTCATTCCTGTCACTTCTTTCATCTGGTTTGTCTCTTAGTCATACAGACATCTGCTGGCACAACAGGAGGTGCTGTCAGGATGGGTGCTGGTGGTGATCACAAAAAGGATACTACCATTGCAAACTTGCTATTCAACTGTTAGCTAAATATTTATCTGTGATGTGAAATACCTTTTAACCTTCTAGTAATTCATAAAAGCATTCAGGGAAAAGCTGATCCAGTTATTTAAACTATTATGTCAAATTATACTGGGATTTTAGGCAGATAATACCTACTTTCAGTGACAAAATTAGGAATTAAAAGTAGGATATTAAGGGTATAACTTAAAATTATGAGCTTGAGTTTTTAAGAACTCAAACTAGAATGAAGAAAAAAAAAGTTTGAGGATATGTTTTAAACTCCCTTATTTCCAATTTTGATGTCTTTTTGATATTAGGTCTTTGTTGTGTAAGATGGCAAAGGTGAGTTCCACAATACAGTGCACTGTTAATGCATTCAATGCTGTACTGAAACCATGAATTTTCAAAGAGGGGAAGTGTTGTGCTTCAAAATCTGTATTGAGGATTGTCATGTGTGTGTATGTAAAAGATTATTAGATACAAACATGTTCCTGTTTTGGATGTCCAGTGATTCCTTCTTCTCTCCTGCCTACTTCTACTCTAATCTTGTTATATTCAGTTATGGTTTCTGGGTGATGAACAGACTGTGTGCATCTTTCTCGTGTACTAAACACCAGCCTCAGGAATTACTGTAACTCTTCTATTGCAAATAACAGCCTTTTTGTCTTTCCTTACAAAGGAAGAAAATTACCAGAGTGAGATTTTCAGCTGTGTTTACACTTTCAGGTTTGTGGAAAGATGGACAGAATCACAGATGTCTGATGTTCAGAAAAAGTTGAAAATCTGTGAATGGAAAATGCTATCTGTAGGAGTAATTGTAGACTGTTACTGCTGTTAATTATAGGAAGCATGTCCTTATCTGCATTTGCTTCTTTGTTTAATCAAACTAGAGGAGAAATGCAAGAATTAGAATGTGTATTTCATGTGACATTACAGAAACATGCTTTGGTTGTGCAGGGGCTATTAGAATAAGAGACTTAAAAAGCCTCCGTGATGGTATGTCACCAAATGGAGTACATGTGAGTATTGTTATACTACAGCAAACTGAATTGATAATGCTGCCTTCCAAGCTTGTCCAACCTGAGTGGCCAAAGATCCCCCCTTTAGAATTAAAAAAGATCAATATTTTTATTAAAAGTTAGAAGAAGTAAAACACACACACACACACAAAAAAACCCCAACCTGCCCAAAGGTCAGTCACTGACCCAAATGTGCAAATAAAATCATTACTGGAGAGCTCTGTAACAGTAAATGACGAAGTAAATGCATAGAGTTACTTGTCATGGGTCAGTCTGCATAATTGTGCTTACATCAGTTTGGTCCCATCAAATAGCTTCTTGCTAAGTGTTTTCTGGGGAGGAAAAAAAAAAAAGCTATATTAAGCAAAATAAAGGCAATTTGAATGAAAAGTGCCATTAGGGATGTGATGGGGAAAATACAAATGGTCCCTTGAAACTGATTAGTTGAAAGTTAAAAATTCAGCTGAATCTGTGGAGCCTGCCAACACGCTAATTAAACCACTGAGTTGCTGGCTTTGTATTAACTGAACTCTTCAAGTCATCTACCAGCACAGCCACAAGGAAATGCAAGCAGTCTGCAGTGCAGGTTTTGTGTGGCAGTTCCATTTACGGACATGCTCTAAAATTAGTATTTTTATGGAGAAAAGTATCTTGAAAAATTACTTTGAATTAGGAATGTCGATGGTGATGTGTGAAAAGCATCTGATTTCAAGTTTGTACCCTTGGGAGTTGCAGCCTACTAATATTTCAACTCTACTTCTACTCACGTTTTTTAGCTTTGTCTGTATCTTAGGATCCTGTTGGAGATGGCTAGATTTGTTTTTTGTTCCCCATATTTAGTTTTTATGGATGCTATGTTAGCATCTTGTATTTCCAGTAGTAAATTGCAATGCTTTTGTACTCGGTGAGCTTCAAGTTGCATAAGCAAGTTATGAACAGGTTGTAAGACCAAAAAGGTTGATGCTGTGATACAAACTATGTGTAGTTGATGCATGTTTTCTCTAGTGCTATAGTCCTTCCTCAGAAAGGCTGTTTTTATCATTTTAGTATTGTGGGGATATATATTACCTGTATATAAACGCTTCTCTTCAGGTTAGCATTCTGTGACTTCTGCTGAGACAACTTTATCCTCCTGTTTTGGTTTTTTTCATAAGCAACTTCATTTTCCCTGACCCATCTTTGCATCTGTCTTAGTTATTTAATACCAAGCAACGCAGAACTACATGCTGCTAACAGAAGCAACTGTACAAATTACAGTTTGTTTCAGATCCTTGTTCGGGTTTGTTATAATCCAAACAGGCAGTTCTTTTTGCCTCATAAAAGTGCTCTATAATAAACATCACTTGAGAACACAGGTAAGAAACTTCAGATCCTGGTCACGATGGGGCTGTTTGCTATTTTGAATATAGGCTGTTGCACCATTCATTTTCTGAAAATGAAATACAAATAGAAGAGTATCAGCAAACTAATCACACACTAATTCAGTTAGCAAAGCAAACAGAGGTGGCAATGAGCTTTGAAGAACTTGAGTCCTCGGAGGATTGTCAGTTGGATGTCTGTCAGTAGTTACCATCTCTGAGCATTCGTGGCTTTCTAAGCACAGACTTGGGTGGCTCTTTTCTAATAACCTTCTGTCATGGTCCTGACTGGTGAGACTGATCTTCAGGTTTTTGCTCTGGATCTTGCTATTTCAATGACTCTGTGCTGGCATTTCAACAGAAGGGTTTGGCTGTATGATTAAAAATTATAATGTTTAATACTTTATATGGATATGACAATAGGTCTGCTCTCCTTTTCCTTACAGGATTGTTCTTTATGTGCCTTGAATTCACCCAGTTTTCTTACAGAAATCTTAAAATACCTGTTATGGAACATGAGGTTGTTCCCAGTGTGCTTTTGCCTTGTTACTTTGATAACATTTGTCTCTACTGAAAATAATTGCAATTTCTTAACCTTTGTGTAATAGTGTTTTCATACCTCATCATCTCAGTAACTCCTCTCTGAACTTTGCTTAGTCCTGTAGTTATCCTTTTGGACAGAGTAAGAAGTATATCAGAGAAGATAGCAGAACGAAAAATACATCTGTTATTTTGTTATTGTTGTTGTTTTGGGTTTGGGTGGGGTGGTTTTTGCTTATTATTGGCTGAGTGAATGGCATTGATTTTAAAAAACTAAACCAGAAAGTCCAAACCAAAACCAAGCTGCTTTTGAAAAGTTTCATTTCTCTCCTCATGAAACGACAACTCTAAATTAGAATGCTTTGTCATGAAAAGAGTATTTTGAAGTTTGATTTTCTTATTGATGATTATCAGTTTACACTTGGTGCTGGTTTTAATTTGCCTTCGGTTATCTGTTTCATTTAGGTTAGTCACATTTCTCTCATTCCTGTCTGGTTTTGATTAATATAAATCATTTTGTCATTTACTCATTGCCTACCCTATCTTACACTCTCCACTCCCACTTGCCTGCTGTTTTCTGCCAACCAAAGTGCAACTCCTGTTTTGTTGAAGTGGCATCTGCTGTGTATAATGGTACTGCAGCCGTTACCTCCTTCGGATGCCTGAAACATCTCTTCCAGATAAGCTGGACCTGGCAGCTTAAGCTGCTTCTTTTCCTTTGCAAGGTTTAGCTTATGATACTGTATCCTAAAGGTATGTGATGTGGGATTGCAAAAAGAAGGCTGAAGCATAATTACTCTCAAAATTAATTGACAGTAAAGCCTTTCTTGGTGAATCGACTCGGTGTGTTCTAGTGGGGCTGTTTCTCTTACAAGAGGAGTGCCAGCCTTTCTTTGGTTTTGTGGAAGAATGAACCTCTAATGGCATAAAAGAAGAGGCAAATTTACTTGAAGACAAATTTTACAGTACAGTTGTGCTTAAATGGGGTAACTGATAGCAGTAAGTACTGATTAGCAATAAAACCAGAAAGTGTTGCAACTGGTAAGGTTCAGTTTCTCTCATTATGCTTCAGGACTTCACAGTGGTAGAACTGTAGAAATGGGTAACAAAACACTAAAAATGCTTCTGAATCAGCAGATCCGATTTTCTCTGAGGTGTTAAGATTTTAAGGCAGAAGCACGAGGAATAATTATCAATTTACTTGACAAAGCTCAGGCTGAATTGTGAAATAATGGGGGGGGGTGTGTGCGTTTCCAGTTAACACAGAGCAGTGCTGCTGTGGCTTCTGAATTACCCTTCTGTGCGACAGTTTAGCACTGCTTGAGGAGCAGCCTCCTGAGGGTGGGTGTTGAAGGTGTGAACGTGTACTTTCGGTGTCTGCCGTTGCTGGAAGCAAACCCCTGCGGGCTTTATCTCTCGATCCCTAACCGAGCCCCCCCCAGCACCGCCGCATGGCGGAGGCCTCTCCTCACCAAGCTGCCTGTGCAGCCCTGGAAGGCGAGCGTTCCGCCCGGCAGCGCGGCCGCTGCGGCCTCGACGGCTTCGCGTAGGGGCCGCCGTGACCAGCGGGGAGCGCTGGGTAAAGGGCGGGAAGCGGGCGGCGCACCTCAGGCGGGCGGCCATTACCTGAGGTGAGCCGGCCGGAGGACATGGCGCCGGCTCCTGCAGCACTGTCTTCCTTTGTCTCCGCGGTCAATAGGACGCTAACAAGTTCACTGCTCGAGGTCAGGTAGCTGGTCTTTGCCCTCTCCGGTTCCTCCTCCAAAAAAACCGTGTTCATTTGGATGTGTTAGGCAGCCTTAGGAGTATTACACTTTCCAGCCTTTCAATAGAAAAAAAAAAAAGCTTATAAAAATTAACTTTTAAGGTATAGCGCTTTATTTTCTCCTATTAATTTTAAAGTCACTTCAGGAATTGGCTAGCTCTGTAACTAGGGAGCTGCGCACCATCCCAATAACTTCCTATAAATACTTTGAAGTAGTTATGTGATGCTTTTCTAACACTTCCACTTGACCAAAATGCATTTTTGAGGAAACAGGTAAGTCCCAGTAAGAGTCCCAGGACGTTTTACACACATCGTTAAATTTAAGCATGTAAACAGCTCCAGTATGGTTTTGGAGATAACCTAAAAATGTGGTTGTAAACGGCAGCATTTTTGAGGCTGTGTTGGAGGAAGTTGTTAGTGCTTACAAGAGGCTTCTCACCTATTAAATAGGAAAAGATGTGTGCTTGTCAGGTGCTGGGATAGTGAGATGTGAGATCTTCACTTGGCTGTGCAGGTTTTGGTATTTGAAGTGCTTATCTTGGTAAATCATGTCTGAATGTTACTGAGAAGTGGTTTTGCCAATTAACTTTGTAGGGGTTTGTTTAACAAAAATCAAATCTCACTGGAAGCTTGTGACACTTGTTGCAATAAAAAGATTATGGATAGCTTCTAATGGCTTTTAAAAGCTGTTTTATGCTGGTTGTGTCAAAGTAAGCAATTAGGGTCACTTAATCTACTTGATTATTCATCAATTTCCTCTAGTAGAATTCCGTGCTTTTGGATATGGGAAAATGTGCATCTTGAAAAGGCTGTTTCATCACTTCGTAGCCCTCAGTACAGAGTGCATAGATGTAATAAGAAAACCAAATAAAGAAAACTTGATTATATGACAGTTTACGGCACAAGCGGGCTGTAAATGAACACCCTTGTGTTGCTATAGCTTCAAGAAAAAAAGAACATGTCTAAAAATACGTAGTCATTTAAAGCAAATTGGTCAGATAAAGTAGTATTAATGGATTAGACCTTACACAGTCCTTACGCATTTGTGTTTAAACTAGGTCAGATTGTGTTAAGTTTAGATGATGTGCATGAGGTTTGCTTATTCTTCATTTCTGTGATACTGCATAATTCCATGTGGAGTGGTAACAGTGGGCTGCTTAGTTAAGATGTGGAGGAGTGCAGTGGGTGCTTTGAGACCTCATATAGTGTCAGTGGCAACTGCAGCAACTTGGTGCCTCAGATTGTTTTGGTTGGTATCCTGAAGCCCTAGTTCTGTCCTGTGTAGTTATGGTGGATGCAATGTAGGCTCAGCTTGTGGGGAAGAAAAATGTGTGGAAGTTTGTGCTGTGCAGCTCGAAGATTAGGAAGAGGGTATGTCCAAGGAATGATTTCTGGGGATCCAAAACATCCGGAACATTGTGGAAGAACTGTGTGTAAGTTCTACCACATCTACCTGCTCTGTCTCCTGCTTTGCCCAGCAGAGGACAGAATGGCAAGTGGGCAGGTCACAATGACCCGTGACTGCACAATTTGGTGTGGTCACCCAGTGATTAAATCCACATCAATTTAGAAAAACATGGGCAGAAAGATCTCAGCTGCCCTCTTAAAAGGAATATAGTTTCTGACAATGGAATTTGGTGTTTGTTCTATGATGTTGGCAACAGAAAAGTCAACAGACTTTCTGATGGTGTTCAGTCACTTTTTTTAGAGTATCATACTGATGGTTGGACACTTGAAGAGTAATTTCAGTCTGTACTGCAAAGCTGTTCAGCATTCTGTGTCAATAGCTGTGTTCTCCTGTGCTGTTCCATCATGAAAAGAACAGGAAGGTGTATCAGCTTTGTGCATTTAGTACTAGATGTTATTAATAAATTAACACAAATTAACAAAGTTGTGATTCACATAATGGAAAATGTTACGGTTGCGTTAATACCTTGAACTTCTGCAAACTGAGCAGCCATGAGAGTGGTGGGAAGTGCTGCTGGCCAGATGGGAATTCACCTGGATGCTCTCCCAGTCTGCTGCTTTCTCTCTCTCTGCAGGCAAAGGGAGGTTTTAGGAGATGGAAATCCATGGGTAGCTCTCAGCTGGTGTAACCTTCAGGATCCCAAACTGGTTGATAGCAAAGCAGGCACAACATTTCTATAGTTGCAGTGGAGCCAAGGGATAAAAAAAAGCTGCGAATCAGGGAGTCATAACTAGCTTTCTGATGCTCCACATTTTCTGTGCCAAACATATGTTGGGATAGAAGAAAGTCTGATTCTAAATACCAAAGTGTGGGCAAGATTTAACTAAAGTTTTCTGTAAAAGCAACCAAAGCTCTAAACTGTTGCTATATTTTGCTGCATGCAGTGTGCATATGTGATTGTATAAATGGACTTACCCAGTACAGAATTGTGTTGCTGATAAGAAGTGCTGTTACAATCCCAAGGGTAGAAATCTGGTTTGCCATAACTCTGCAGGTAGCAGGCATCGTGTTCAGTTCTTAGGCATACATAAAATATTTCTACAGATCTGCTGACTCAAATGTGCGAAACTAAAAGTTTGAATTCTAAATGTACTACTGGATCTTTGCTAGCAAGTTGATTGGTTTTGTCTGAAGCATAAAAATGGTTTTATAGATGATTTTCAATTCCTGCAGAGCACTGAATGAAAGATTTAAAAGTATTCTGAATTACTAAATAACAGCTTCAATGCTGTAAAAAAGCCCAAATAAACAACAAAAAACCCTTCTAAACATAAAGTGTGTAAGAATACAGTAAGGCTATCTGGGCCTTTGAAGTGTTTGCAGGTTTTACATTTGTATATATACAGAAATGTGTTTTAGCACCCTCTCCACAGTTTATAGCCAGAAGTGTTTTTCAGTTTTTTACCTCTCCCTTCTGACAGGATGCCTGGTCCTTGTGACAGCCAGAGCAGGGCACGGAGGCAGTGCGAGGAGACGTGGAGCAGGTAAAGTGTTCTGCTTGCGAATGCTGCGTTTGACGACTGAGTACAGTTAACGTGTTTTGTGGCAGCGTGTTCAGGTGGAAGGCACGGGTGTGGGTTCTGACCGGTTTTTCTGTAGTGCTTTCTCTTCTGACTGGGGGCAAAGGGCTGGGTGGCCCCACTATGTAGTGCTGGCTTGTTTTCCTTTCTGTTTGTGCCTTAGCTTGTGTGAGGAAGTGAGAACTAAAGCCGAGTGAGGTGTGAGCACTGACTTACCTGAAACTTCTCAATGTAAAGATTTGTACTTGTTTTACGGATGTTGCAAATCTAGTTGGGGAGTCACCTCCAGCTTTTAGCTAAACCGTGGGAGTCTATCCCATGCTCATGGTGTGTCAGACCTCTTTTATTTTCCTGCGGTGTTTGGCGGCTGTGCTTGAGCAGTTACCAAGCACTTTCCGGGCTCATCTCATCCCAGCCCTGTACGGACACCCCCAGTTATTGTATGCGGCCATTCTCGGGCGCTGCTCCGCAGGGGAGGGCTAGTGCCTTCGCTGCCCGGTGACAAACCCCTGCGGGGCCGCGTGAGACGCCCCACTGCGCAGGGCCCCAAGACAAGGATGCACCTCAGCCCGTACCAGGGGACCGCGAAGAAGCGGGTGGCAGTAGCCCGGCCTCTTGCAGGTGCCAGAGGCGCGGAGCCCGCCCCGGTCCCGACAAGGGAAGAGACTACTGGAGGAAGATGGCAGGCGGGCCAGCACCGCCCTGTGCCGCCCCCCACCCTCCCGGCCGGCCGGGGAGGGGCTGCCCTGCCGCTCCCTCGGGCCGCCAGCGTCGCGGCAGGGCCCGGAGCTCGGCCCAGCGCTTTTCCCGGCGCCGCCGCCTCCGCCGGGGCGGGAAAGGCCGCTCCGCTCCCCCGCGCGCAGCTCTGCTCCGTGTTTTCCGGGCCTTTCCCTTGCTCTCGGGCCCCGACACTCGAACGTGCTGCGCGGGGCTGGCCCCGGCGCAGTTCGCCATTGGCCGCGCCGCCATAGCCCCATGGGCGTGCGGGCCGCGTATTGGCCCGGCTTCGCCGTCCATCAGGCAGCGGCGGACTGCGTCAGGTTGGGTTGAGCGGCGTCCCCTTCCCTGCCTGTGTCTGGCGGCGGCTGCGGCTGCGGGGCCGGTGCGGGCGGAGGGGCGCAGCGGAGGGCGGCCCGCTCCCTCGCTCGCTAAGATGGCGGCGGCGGCGGCGGCGGCCGTGGCGCGGCTGGAGGGCCGGGAGTTCGAGTACCTCATGAAGAAGCGCTCGGTGACCATCGGCCGCAACTCGTCGCAGGGCTCGGTGGACGTGAGCATGGGCCACTCCAGCTTCATCTCCCGGCGCCACCTGGAGATCTTCACCGCCGCTCCCCCGCCGCCGCCACCGGCCGGCGCGGACGGGCCGCCGCCTCCGCCTCAGGGGGACCCTGCAGCTGCTACCGGCGGCGGCGGAGGGGACTTCTACCTGCGCTGCCTCGGCAAGAACGGCGTCTTCGTGGACGGCGTGTTCCAGAGGCGGGGGGCGCCGCCGCTGCAGCTGCCCCGAGTGTGAGTAAACCGGGGGCCGGGCCTTCTGTCCTTCCTCGGCACACCGGGGCCGGTCCTGGCCCACCCTCCGGCGCCCTGCCACGCCGGGCTGCCCCGTCGTCTCAGGGAGGGCTGGCTATCGCTGCTTGGGTGGTGTTGCTGCTCTTAACGCGCCGGTTGTCCCCATTGCCGTTTGGCTGGCACATGGTGCCTGACAGGCGGGGAACCGGCCTCGTCCTGGCAGTACACGCGAGCGGTGCCCTAGGCCTTCTTCCCGCCGGTCTCTCTGCCCGCCGGCCGGCACCACCCGGGCACCAGCGCCTCCGCATGCTGCCCTCGAATATGTCCTTCCTCCGGCGGCACGTCCAGTTCCCGCTCCAGCCCCATCGGCAGCCGGTGGTACAGGTGGGAACCGTCAAAGCCCGGCAGTGTTGGGGCTGGCGGTTGACAAATGGTCACCCTACTTCCGTGCTATGTCTGGCATGTAGCAAAATCTGAGTTTGGGAGCAAACCCATCTGCAGCAGTGCTTGGAGGTATTGTAATTAGCAAACAGAATTGGATACACCCTTGAGTATTGTTTACATGCTTCAAAGGAAACCAGTCAAGTGGTTGTCCACATATCTGGGATTTCTGAATATCAGATCAGTGCCGAGTACACCTTATAACACCTTCAGTGCATTTGGAGAGTGTGGGGTGACTGTTTTATGCCTCTGATTTTGTGGTAGCTTTTGCCTATTCACCTAATTGTAATGTTTATTTATCTATGGGTAGACTGAATCATCCACGTCAGATACTTCTGCTAGTTTCAGTGTGTAAAATGTGTTTCCTTCCATGAAAACAAATGCATTAAGAGTTTTTAAATGGTAATACATTCCTTTAGCATTACCAGCATTAACTCATTTTCTAAGGGTATATGCAAGGCCTACCTACTACATTTACTGTAAATGAGTAATCTGTGTTTTGAGGAGTTGCATGTAGAAAAAGTGAAAGTGTCTTGGTTTAGTATATTATAGCTGTCTTGACTTAGAAGTACCTAAAAGGTTATGAGTGTTTTACCTTTATAAAACATATGCCATTAGTGACATAGTCTTAACGGCTTAGAAGTTCTTAGACTGTATTTAGCATATTGATGGTGGATATTTTCCACTTCGATGTCTTAGTGTTAGTTTACTCACCTGGTTCCTGTGTGCAAATCAAATTGTCTACCTTTCTGCTTTCTAGGAAATGCTCCTTCTGAAAGGGTTTACAAGTGCCAGTACATGTAGAGTTGTATAATCATGAATGCAGTTGGAGGACTTGTTTGACCTTTAAATGGAACTTCTAATTTTGCTTTCTGCTTTTTAATATTAATAATCGTTTGCCATGTGGTTAATCTGTATTTTAATCTAACACATGTATGAAATATCAAATGTGGGCTTTTTTTCTTTTTAAACAGTTTGGTATAAGACATTAATTGCAAGCAAGTAATTGAGCATTATATAGGTTGATTGCAAGAAGGCTAGAATTCGTTTGAGTAACGTAGTCACTAGCATTCTGTTAAATACTTAAGACCTCAAGAAAAAAAAAAAAGCACTGCTTCTCCATGCTGGCCATTTATTTATTGACTTGTAATTTATTTTATTTCTTTATATCAGTGTTGCTTTTTTAAATGGAAAGAAAATTCTGAAGGTTTTTTGTGTCACCTTTGTATTGAACAATGATGAAAACTTGTGTGCAGTTAACATTTCTTCACCAGTGCATGTGGGTGGTGTTACCAGCATTTGCTTGAAACTGACTGTTCAGTGATTACGCCATTTCTTAGACTGCACACTGCTAGTCTTCAGTTTCAAGATCTGTAAGCTGGCTGAAGTACTTATCTCCTGGTTACAAAATGTAGGTGTGATCTTCCACCAAGTCTTGTAAATAAAAGGTAGCATACCTTCAGTCCTGGCTGGGAACAATGGAGCGGTGTGTACGGTGGCATTCTTGAGTCAACAAGCAAAGGGTGTTATCTTGAAGGGCAGGCAAAACCTCCAGGGTCATAGTTAGACTGGTGATTAAGATCAAATACTGCTTTATTAAAAAAAAAAAATATTTATAAAAGGGAAGTCTGACTGGCATTGTGTAGGGAAATAGTAGTTTCATTATTTGCGAAGCTTTTTTTGTTTGTTTTAAACATGGGAGTCTTCAGGCAAATTCAAAGCAGACATTATCTGCTTATAGCAAGTCATTACTGTGAATGACACATGACTAATATTGTTGGTAGCAGTGTTCTTGAATTTCATTGTAGATATAGCTGGTCGCAGTGAAGATGATCTTCCGGATTTTCAGATTCAAACTGTGTCACTCTAGTATAATGTAAACAGTAATTAACAGTTGAAATATGATTGGAAAGAAAGTAGTTTTGGTGTCAGTTCAAGACTGATGATTGCTAAGGTCCAGCTCAGGTAATCACTAGATCTATTTTTGTTGTTGTTTAATCCTGCTGTGTTGTCAGTAATATGCTTTGCCTGTGACTACATAATTATTTGAAATTTTAATGGCAGGTGAAGTTTAAAAAAATCAGGGAGGCCTGTTCCTTATCTGTTTTGAAGTCATCTTGGAAACCAAGAATGGAGTGTTTGTTTCTGGTTTGTCTGATTAATAGTGACTTTCAGATGACTCTAAGTAAAATATGGTCTGATTTGTCACTAATAATTTTTGCAGTTCCAGTGCCCCTGGCTTTTATTTATTTTTTATTTTTTTTTTTTTTACTTTCAGCACAGTGTTTAAATATTACTTTATGCTGTTGAACTCCCTGGTTTTGGAATGGAAAAACAGAAATACAACTTTGTAGTCCATGCAAAGCACACTTTTAACACCTGGAGAAATTAAATTATTGATATTAGAGTATATTTTTACCTGTAAGAAAGGCATCTTTGTTTCTACAGACATAAATGCAATGAAATGTGGAATTACTGTGCATTAAGATGACTGTTCTGGTTGTTATTTTTAATACTTCCATGGAAGACTTGCTCACAATTCAAACATTTTAAGTTCTCAAGCAGGAGGTAACAGCAGTGGGAAGTGTGTTTTTTATTTTTCCAATTCTTGACAGACTCACCTACCTACTTGTGCATATACAAACCAGCTGTCGTCTTGTTAGAGAAATAAAATGGGGGCTGGAGGGAAAATAGCAGTCTTTTTGTTCATGTCCAGTAAGTGGGTCTCCTGTCAGTGTCATGACACAGCAGTGTGGGATGAAAGAGCTTTTAGTCTCCTGTTACAAATCAAAGCAGTTCAATTAGTCCTTTACAGTTACCTATAAGATGCACGGTTACTCTCCAGTTCATAAAGTTCATAGTTTTTAATTAATTTAATTTGATGTTTGCCAAATGTTCCTGGACTTAAGTGAAAGCACTGTTAGGGTATATTGCTAGGTAAATAATAACATCAATATTTGACTTTTGAGGTACTTGGCCTGAAAAATACCTTTTGTACTGGGCTTGGCAGCAGTTGTTGACAGAACTCTTGTATACGGCTTTTGGAGAGGCAGGATTCCAGACAGATGTAACTGATACAGCTGGAAAAGCAGTCTGACTTCTGGGTACATCTTAACTCTGAAGAAGTTCTGTTTTGTTTTTATTTTTGTGTGTCTTGGCTGTGCTTTGTACGTTAATGTTTGAATTCATGAAGATCCTGACATCATGGGTTTGACTGTTCCAAGACAGTGTCTTGTTCATTTTGACAAAACTGTAGATTTTGTGTATTAGTAATTACTTTTAGTTTTGTGGAAGTACATTTTTGAATCATAAGATACCACTAACACAGGAACAGCATTTCTAAGTCAGAGCTAAGATGCAGCTAGTCCATTGCCTGTCTCCCAGAGTAGTCAATAGGAATACCAAGGGAGGAGCGGAAAAATGGGTAAAGGCAAATGGATGGGTTTCTCTTGTTTTCCAGTTTGGATTCCAGAGTCAGAGTAGATTTCTTCTTGAGTTAAAGCCACTTACTGTATGCATTTTCTTTTCTCTTCTTAAAAAACAAACAAAAAAAATATTTCTTTGGTTTTGTGTGGTGTTTGTTGTTTTGTTGTTGTTTTTAGCCCTGTAAACCTCTTGTATCCACAGCATCCTTGGGCAGTGAGTTCCACAACCTCACTGGAGCACAAACTGGAAAAAAAAACCACCCTTTTTTTGCTGAGTTCTTTGAACTTGACACCTGATAATTTCATTTGATGCAACTTCAGTTAGTTCTTTTCTATGAGAAACAGTAAATAATTCTCCCATTCTGTCATTCATTTTGTAGACTTCTTTACATCACTAAGAGTGGCAGCTCTTACAGTAAACCATGTCAAATACATTTTCCTTTAGCTTAACATTTACTAAGTAATCCTAAGTCAAGCCTATATGGCTGCAATTAAAAATGTATGTATGTTCTCATGTTTTTCCCCCTACTATGCAAGTATACCTATTCACTAAGTAAACTCCTTGGAAAAGTTTGTGTTCAGCCTTACTTGAGCAGGAAATAGTGAGGCAGATTGCAGAGAACCTCTGCACTTTTTTATATTGTCTTAGTGCTGTTACTTAAGTTCTGTGCAGGGTTTGATTGCTGTAAGAGTTCCAGCTGTAGCTGCACACATGCTTGATCTCACTGGAAACAACTGAGGTTTGGCTTCACAGTTGAGGTGAACAGGTCGTAACGTCTCCTTTGGTAGTGCTGCTTGATAGCTTAGGAAGAAAGTTCTTTGCTTGGTTTTTAGCTTATAGTTTATGTTTTAAAGTTTTTTTCTCATGAATATAAGCATTAGATTCCTTAGGAAAACAAACAAAACACTTTTTTTCGGGGAATGTATTTGTAAGTGTAGATTAATACTCAGACTGGATTGGCATGTGCTTTTTACTTTTCTTGACACTACTTCGGGTAGATACAGTTGCTCGTAAGTAAGATAGCTGGCTGAAATGTTTTTGAGACCTTCTCAGTGATTTTTGTTCGGAGGAGTATTTTGAAGCTCCATACTGGTTTTATTTAAACTATGAATTACTTAGAGGTTATCTCTAAGCACAAAACTAAGAAATGTTGGATTTGGCTGTGACTTATGAATCAGTCTCCAGAAACTTTTGTTTACTTTCTTTAGCAGATGCTGTGCCCGTGCAATAATGACTAATAAGGTTAACTGGGCCATGTTTATAGGTGGGTTTTTGGCTACTCTCAAGTAGGATTTGCAAATGTCAAGCTCAGTAGCAGTAGTGTTCTCACATAAGCAGATCTGATTGAAAAGGAACGTGGGAGGAAGAAGGTAGAGCACATGTTATTTGAAAGAAAAATAGAGATGAGTGTGAAGTTTATATAGTCATAATTTGTGTTACAGTTGGTTCTGTCATTTCATTTTTTTTATATTTCCCTCTCAGTTGCACACATGAGTGATTTTTTTATTTTTGTTACTGAAGCAGCATTGCAAATTGTCATACACCAGTCAGGTAGTTGAGGTAAAGCTTAAACCGTTTTGTATTTAGATTAATTCTCACTGCCTTGCTTTTTCCATTGGTATGATTGATATGTATGATAAATCTTCCTTAACTGATTCTACAGTTTTACTGACCTTACAAACCTCTGGAGCCAGCTATGGGAGTAAGTACATTCTTTGTACATGAAATACTGTAAACTGGGAAGTCATCAAAAAAATTAATGGTTTCTTTATCGTCTGTATGTTCCAGTTCTATGACAAGCAAGATTAGCATTGTTTTGGTTTAAAGGTGCAAAGTCAGTATTAAAGCTGTTTCAAGAATCTGTAGGTGAAAGAGAGTTTTGGGATTCTTACCCTCAGTTCTAATGAAGTAAGATAAATGTAAATAAAATTCGTTCTTTGCCTTGCATTGATTAAATCTGAATGCAGTACTGATCCTCAGCTGTGAAATGCACCATGTTTGAGTAGGAAGAGACAACTTTTGCTGTTAGATTAAGTGTGAGTTAAAAAAGTTAATAAAGAAAATAAGTTGATCTTTCACCCTTGCTTTTAAAAATAAATGTGTATGATTAATTTGCTTATAATAGGGAAATGGCATTGTCATGTAAATGTTAGTCCTTCATGAAGATAGATGTGTTATAATGAATAATTCTGGTGTGGAGGAATTCTGCTGCTGTTCAGTATGGTTGTTTTGTTTGTTTTGGGTTTTTTTGAGTATGTGTGATTGTTGTGCAGAAAGCAAAGGATTTTTTTAAATCATGCCTGAGCTCTTCAAAATGAGATGATTGTGCATCTAATCCACTGTATGTTTCAGTAAATAGGGCAGTGCCTTCAAGATCTCTCAAGTCCTATTAACTCATGGAAAATTATGTAAAAAAAAAAAAAGGAAAAAAAGAAACAGTTTCAGAGAATACAACAAATTTGTCATGTGGTAACACATGTGAGGCCAGTTCTCTTGCAGCCTATCAGAAGTTTTCACAACACTTTCGTGTTTACTAAAAAGCTCATGTCTTTCATGGAACTTCATACTGAAATACTGGGAAGGTGGTGGTTTTATCCAGTATCTCTCTTGTTTTCATGATAAAAAGTTGATGTGTAGTGACATTTGTTTCCTGCGACTTCCTGCCTTTAAGGAGTTTTTTGACCTAGATAAAGCAGTCAGAGGGGAGGAACCATATTTATTCTGCAGCTATTCCACACTGGGTGGCATAGAAAATAAATGTTATATTCTTAAAATTTCATCACTGCTGTGTTATTGTTGAAGGCTGCTGAGGTTACTTGAAGGGGTAGTGCAAATCTTTGCAATTTTGTAATACATAATTTTTTCAAGGGCTAAAGAAGCTCTGTACATGATGGGAATATCCTTGCATTTGTGTGTGTGATTCTGCTGCAGCTATTGCTTGTGCTTCTGTGCTGTTCTGTCCTTCATGTTAGTACTGCGAATCAGAGACTTTGACACAGCATCGTCTTCAGGTCTGTACAGTTGAGTGTTTGTGGGAGTAGAATCTTCAATATTCAACATTTCGGAATGCCTTGAGTATTTGTATTTGAAGATACCACCTTTCTGTTTGTCCATGTGCACCAAACAAAATAAAAAGCATGAGCAGATTGACAGTTACGTCTGCTAAACTGAACATGCTTGTTGACTTTAGCAAGATGGTTCACATGGATAAAGACGCATATGGAGTTGACCATTTGTAAAATCAGAGCTGTAAAGTAAAGAAGCCAGAGATGTGTCATTATCACAGCTTTATGAAGCATAACAAAATTAGTATAAAGTTGTATGGAAGTAATTATATATTAGTGTTAATTTAAGGTTTTACATTAAGAATTGTGGAAGAGACCTTTAACCAGACGTCTGCTGAAAGGAGTATTAACTTCAGCATTAGATCAGGCTGCTCAGCACCATGTCTGTTTGAATTCTAAGTATCTCTAGGGATGATGATAACTGTAACTATGGAAGATGCTTTATGTAATTACAAAATACCCGTGTTTTCAATTTAGCAGAATTTTGGGAATACACAGGCTGGTTTGCATAACTGCAGCTTAGCACTAACTCATGAGAAACATACTTGGTTACTACTTGATATTGCTACTTGGTACTGCTGGTGGTGATCTGAAGTTAATGCAGTTGCTGACAAATACTTACAGATGATACCAATTTTGATAAATACTGTCCTCACAAATCAAGAAGACAAAATGGATTTGGTCGATCCATTAAAAAAAAAAAAGGCATCTCAAAAGGTATCAGGCCAGATCTCCAGGGTAGAAAACTGCTCTGAAAAGTAGTAGTAGAGTGCATTTGAAAGTCATGACTGAAAAGAAATCGTTAGATGCCTGTACTGAAATGATGTGTCAAAGCAGAGTGATGTGATGATTGTGTGGAAACAGAGGAGCTGTATCAGGGAGTACTGAGACGTGCTGGAACTTCACGTGGTTCTGGAATTAAAAGCTGTTTTAAAGAATCTTTCAAAACTGCAATGGTTTAAGGGGGTGATTGCTAAAAAGAATCGAAAGCTGGAGGAAATCCCTAATAGTGAGGGACTTAAGGCATTCTGTATGTTTGTCTCCTCAAAAAGGAGTGCAGAGTGGCTGGGTTGGGCTGTCTATGCTTTTATGGGGGTGATTGAGACTGCTGAAAGGCTTGCTAATTGCTCAAACACAGGTATAAACCCAGAGGCTGTAAACTTAAACTCTCAGGGTTTGAAGTAAGCGGCTATTTTTAGTACTGGTGGAACAGCTTATTAAGAGTAGTGGTGTTTCTGTTGCACCATCGTCTGCTGATCAAAAATCAATACCTTTTTGGAAAAGGTGCTTAAAAAAAATTAAGCCTTGCTGTGCTCAGGTGCAGTATATGTGCACCTATGAGGCCATTTCATGGCTTAGGGCTGGAAAAGGCACAGGGAGGTGAAGCTTCTCAGCTGTTCAGCCTTTACTTCCACTGCAGATCCTTTTTAAATATTCTCCCATTAGGTTGTAGCAAGACACGTATTTTATCAAGGAGTCAGTGCTTGGCTGGGGTTTTAATTAAAAATGCTTCTAAAGCATCAAACATAGTTGGGCATTTGTTTGTTTATGCTTGCCAGAACTGTTTTCTCATGTAAATGATTCTCATGCTTTTGTTCATTATCTTGAGTCTTCCTGTTGGAGTGCAATGGAATGTTTCAAAGATAATTTTCATACAATGCACAGTGATTCTTGGAAAATTCTTTTTCTTTAAGTCTTGGATACAGCTCATGAGGTATAAGCCTCTTAGTTCTTATGTTGATAAGAAGTCAGGTTAGCATATAATAGAACAAGTGTTTACACCTTGTACTGAAATTAAATTCAGGTTTTCTAAATCACTTAAGTAAAGATGAATGCGTGGGTTTGGTTCAGACATGGACAAAGTAGTTGATGGAAGTTGCTTTTAAATTCTGTTTCACTAGCATGTTGCAGTATGGGAACAGGTAATTTGCTGACCCTTTTATTTCTTTGTTCTTCCTTCCCCCTCCCCCCCCCCCCCCCCCCTCGGGGGAAAGGAGTTTACTTTATATTGCTCCA
>NDXB01012152.1:86486-123101 GCA_002631895.1 Agapornis roseicollis
TTCTTCCTTCCCCCTCCCCCCCCCCCATCACAGCTGGGAGAAAGTAGTTTAACTTCCATTGAAGCATGAATTGCCTCTAAAAAGTATACCTGAAATGCTCATGTATGAGTAGTGATTTTACTACATGTAAGGTAGTCTGTTATTTATGAAGATACAAATGCATGGTTATCTGTGGTTTATTTTTCTTTTTAGACCAAGAATATGTGGAAAAAAAATTGATTTTTCACTTTGTCCTGCGGACCTATTTGGGGTGTTCTAGGCAGAATATAATTTGAGTAGACAAGGCGTATACACAAAGTTTACATACTTCAGTAGTAGGCAGGCTTGTTGGTTACAGTATCAATGCAGTAAACACACAAGGAAAGCAGTTGGTAAAGTATAAACATTGACTCTTCAAGAAAAGAATTTCCCTCCTTAGGTGGTACTGCTGTCTTCTGGCCTATCTAGATAGAAGGCCTGTGTAGCAGGGAGGGGAGACAGGCTTAAAATTAGAAAGACCAAGGCTTAGACAAGAGAAGGGTAAAGGTATTCCTGTAGAATTCTGCGTGGGGATAAGTTCAGATTTGAGCCAGTATTGTTTATGCAAGAACAAAAAAGAAAAAAGAGGATGATTTTAGCATCGTGCCATGTGCAGGTTTGAAAAATGGAAGAGGAGAGTACAGTTGCTGCATAGGAAAACTGAAGATATAGGCCAGTGTGTTTTGCTTTAGGCTATAAGAGGGTATTGGAGGAGTTTGGAGTTCTGTGAAGAGGAATGAAAGGGTTTTGTGGGAGACTTGAAAAAAGATGGGAAATAAGTTGAAGATCATCTCAAGTTAAAGCACTGAGACTGAGAAGCAATACAATTGTTATCCTTAGAGAATGCGAGGAGGCTCTGACTTTGTTATTTAATTTGTGGTACGTGATTCAGAAGAATGTGGGGTCTCACTTTTTAGAAACAGGCTGTGCTTTCAGGAGCATGTGAGCTAATCTAGTGTTTCACTGCAGCTGAAATGAAGCATGGGAGGAGAAGGTCTTGTTTTCTGCAGTGCTCACAGCTGCAGGTTGCTCTGGCCTTGAAGCTCATCAGATGTTCCATGAGCCGCTGCTGGCTGCTTTTTTTGGCTATTTTTGGGTGGTTTGCATTGAAGTGGCTCACAGAGAGGTCTGGCAAGCAGTGGAGCTGGCACAAAGCATGTGGCGAGGCTGCACTGACTTTCAGCAACAGTCAGCTTGCTGTGTCTTGTGGAATTGTACGTTAAGGAATTACAGTTACAACAACCATTATGTTCTGTGAAATAAAAGTGGAAAGGAAAAGAAAGATCTAAAACAGTAGAAGAGCAAAAATTATTTTCGTGTATTAAAAAACCACTTGCAATGTAATATAAAAATGTTTAAATGCTGAAAGTTCCTGAGACAGAATGCTTTTTGAGAAAGGGCTATGCTAGGTATGTGCTTAAAGTTAAAAAGATAAGGTAAAGGATTTTTTGCAGGATATCTGTAAATTTGCTGAAGTTGATGATGCAGGTAGATCTGGATTTCCTGTGTTGTCTTCTGAGTGTCTGCTTGCTAGAATGCAGAAACAAAATAAAGTTGTCATTTGAGAGAGAGCTTCTTCCTTTCGCTCTTAGTGCAGGACAGTAAAACAAGGCTGCCATTTAACACAAATGTATTAATAAAGAAATGCAGTTGATCCAGGCTTCCCAAACCACTTAGGTAGCAGGCTTGGGAGTAGCTCTGCGTTTGCTTTGTGTTCTGATGTGACTGACTTCTCACTGTCACTCTGAGACATCCTTCAAAGGGGATGAGGTGAAACATTTAAATAAAACAATCGCGTGGAGGACGAGCAGATCATAACAAAAAGTGCCCTTCATTTCCAGTGTGGTATCCAGTGGATTTGGGTGCTGAGGAAAGTAAGTAGGCATGAATTACATGAACTGTCATCAATCACAGTCTGTTTGGAACTTCCACACGTGTAAGCATCAAATAAGGTATTGAACGAAGATGTGTTAAAGGAAGCAAGTTACTTCCTTCCACATGTGAATATTCTGGGTGTGGCTGGGTTAGGTTCAGATAAGATTCCTACTAGGTACTCTCTCTGCTCTGTCTTACGTGGTTATCCATTTATATGCTTGTTTTGGGGTAACCAACAGAAGCACTTTCAGTTGTGTGTGTTTAGATCTGTGCCAGGATGTTCTTTCACTGGGTGGAGGGGTTGATGGCTTTGTTCTTTTCTGCCCTTTCATCTTACTAAACGTATTTGCTTTTTAGTAGCATTTGGGGCTGCAAGCCAAAGGATGAACTGTTGTGCTTTTCAAATGATATGAGAACACTGCTTTGAGGAGTGTGCAATCTATTCTTAAGTAATTTTACTAAAATTGCTAGGTTGGGTAATAACATTATCAGGCAGTCCTACTTCCAGTGATACTCTCAAGAGTTAGAGTATAGTCTTTTTCCTGGCGAAACTTTCATGGATACATCACTGAGGTGAATAAATGCAGTAGTTAAAGGTGGTTACCCTGTGCTATGAATGTGGGCTCTGCAATAATTGCAGGACTAAATTCAGAGTTTAGGGTGGGCTCCATTGTTTGTGGGTCTTTGTAGTAGTATTCATTCAGCTTTCTAGATATTGATAATTGCTACAAACATTTTGGACCTGGAAACCACAGTGAGTATGTCAGTTGAAATGTTCAGATGCCAGGCACATTTAGCAACACAGGAAAGAGATGCAATAGGTAAAAACCACAGTAGAACTTCAGTTGTTTGTTTATCCTTTCGAATTGAAATTCAAGCCTGTGTTTTTAAAACCTTTTCCTGGTATTGGTCTGTCCAGAAAGCTGAGAAATACATCTAGTCTGTTTTATCAGCAAATTCCAGAACAGTTTAACAGTGCTCAAATGCCTTGTGAACCCTGGCAAGACAGAATAACCTGCAGTAAATGGCACAAAGCTGTATCATTTCTTGCGTGTTTCATTACTTGGTTCTCAACTGGCTGCATCCCTTCTCTTTTTATTTTCCTCTTCAAGGGCTGTGGCCTCTGAGGAGCGCTCTTGTTTGAGTGGAATCACAGAGTGACTTGAGAAGTTAATGGGAGCTGATGAACTGTACAAGTTGTTGTGAGTGGTGTAGCAGAGTAATGGGGTGAGATGAAGGCAATAGTGAGCTGCAAGCTGACAACAGAACAGGCTTTTCTGGAAGTGTTTCATTGTTACTTGTCATCTTGGCTTGAATATCCAATTCTATCAATGTCCAGGTTTTCTGTAACAAAACTTTCTTCGTTATAACTGAAATTCTGCCAGGATTCTGTTGGAACTTGAAAGCAATTTAATTTTCGTAGCTGTTTTCTGTTTTGAAACTTTTTCTGTGGGCTGATGTGCTGGTTTCTCATACTGTATTTTTTCCTTAGTTGCATGATAGCATATAGGGAGTATTACCTGTTCCAGATGAAAAAAAATCAGCACTAAACAAACGTTAAAAAAAACTTGTCCGAAGATGAAATGAGAAACTCAGTTCACAGTTGGGAGGAGAATTAAGCTCCTTCCACCTGTCTCTGTTTTAAAGATGCAAGTTAAATTCTGAAAGCAGTTAGTGATCATGATTTTAAATTTCCTTCATGAATTTTGGCCTGTTGTGAATGACTTTTACTGTGTGCTTCAGCACCAGCAGCCAGAGCAATCAGCAGCAAACACACCCTAGTACACAAATGTTTACTTTCCTGTCAGTAGTGAAATAAGCCGGCTTGGTTTATGGTGTGGTTATTCTGAGGCTGGAAGATTGTTGAGCCTGGAAGAGATCACTAACCCCATCTTGTTACTTAGCTATAAATAAGTTTTGTCTGCTGTGGGCTAGTAAGCACTTCAGATTCTTATGTGAGGTTATTCACTATTATCTAAGGGTATCAGCAAAATGGGTGTTCTTAAGCCTTCAAAGAAAAGAAGCATGCAAACCATGAAAAAACAAAACAAAACAACAAACCACCTAGAAGAAGACTAAAAGCAGCATCTGAATGTAGATAATTCAGCCCTCAGTTAGAAGGATAAAATCAAATTCTGCAGAAGTTTTAAGTCTGGGGTTAATGTGTCAGAGTTTCTTTGGCTTAATAGTAGCTGAAGAAAACATTACTCCAATGTGTGTCTCTGTGCTGTTTGTGTTAATTGGACTGCAGCTGACTAGTATGCCATAAAATAATTGCACTTCACCTGGAAAGCTTATAAGCATGGTTATATAGAATACAAAATAACCACAATGTCGGAGTGTGTGATTTTGAATAGGAGAAGTAATAAGATGGTGGGCATGGAGAGGAGACTGAAGAAGGTGTTTCTGAGGAATTGAATGTTGTAGTTTAATTGGAAATGTTAGTTGTAAAAAATAAGCTTTTCTACAGTTTTTGGACTTAAGAAAAAAACACTGCAGTTGTGGAAATGAATATGGGAGATGACAGTGTAGAAATGTGCTGCCCAAGTCTCCCTGGGGAGGCTTGGGAAGGCAGGATGTGGTTTTGTTTTCCATAATCCTTCTGGTTCCATTCTTGCACTGCAGCGTGTTTGTGCTTTATTCAAGCACAAGGTGAACTGTTGAGTCTACAGCTTCTTTTTGCAACATTTGATATTAGTAGAATTCAGTGGTGGTTCTTCCAGTAAAATTTCTTATCTTGAAGGTCTAAGTAGCTGAGGATTAACTACTTTCAGATAAAAAGGTGGGTACCAGGGGGGTTGGGTGCCTGTTGCAGTGACACATTGCATTTCAGCATGGACATCCCTGGGCTCTGATTAAGGAAGTATTGGGTACTGGATGTGTTACACTAACGCAGTTTTGTCCTACTTACGACTGTTTTTCCTTTGTGGTAGCTGCTTATTTGAACTTTCCTCAGGAGATTGAAAGAAGAGAGTATGTGTGACTGCCTAATGCTTTTATATGGATGTTCTGTGGTAAATGAATTGCTGACTGAGAACATACTGACAGTGTCTGGTACAGAGAGAGCAAAAAGTTGGGCTGGTAAAGTCCTTCACTGAGTGAGGGAAACTTTTATTTTTAAACCTGAAAGGTCCTTAGATAGATGCTTCGTGCCATCACAGTCATTAGAATAACCTTCTTAAAGATGTTTCAAATGGAGGCAGGATTTGACTTGTGCAGGTAATGATTTAATGCAAAAATAAAAAGGAAAGAGAAATCGCTCTAGGGGATTTCAAATTGAAATACTATAGGATGGGTATTTAAAAGGAAGTGAATAGATCTAATCATAGCCACTTGTTTGAATGCAGAAGGGGTTGGTGCCAGGCATTAGGATATACTAGGGAGATGCTGATTCTTTCTCAGCACTAGAAGCAACTTCCTTGGTACAGCTTTCACAGGAAAAGAAATGACTGTACAGTTGGGAGGCAGAGCTGTTACAGAAAACAGGTATTTGAAATTCGTTGTTTGAACACCAACTGAATTTGGTTTTTCCCTTTATGTTTTAGAGTCGTAAAACTACACCATTGCATTTCATCATCATCTGGTCAAGGGGCTGCATCAATATATATATATATATATATGAATGTATGTGTGTGTGTGTGTTTGAGACTGATACTCTCCAAGTTGCCTCTAAGAATCACAGATACAACAGTCATTTTACATAATCTTACATAAATTGAGTCTACTGGTTTTAAAAGTTGCTTCACACTATCACTGGTTATGTTTAATGTAAGCTCTTCAAATGAATTAGTGCCAAGCAAAGCATTGTTTGCAGTATGGAGAAATAACCTGCAAGCCAAAATGAGCATGTATTCATTTTGAGCGGTGTGTGTTTCATCAGAGCTGCCCAGATCATGTCATCCCTGAAGGCAGCACATTTCAAATTTAAATGTTTAAGCTATTACAACATGGAACATGCTGGCTAATGGTGCCAATAACATACGCTGAACATATGACCAGCACATGCCCCTACTTCAGCACAAACCATGAATTACTTAGTTTGTGTTCCAAGCTGTTTATTTTTGCAGGGTTTTTCTTCCCTCTGTCAGTGTCAAGCACTCAAGCACTGAGCCTTTTGTTTGCTTTTTTCCATTTTTTTTTCCTCCTCTTGCTATTGATTCTTTATTTCTAGTTTTCTGCTGTGTTACCGGCACCCAAACTCTATTTTGTGCAGGTACTTTGATGCTTGGTGTCTCATGTGGTTGCGTTGTTGAAACTTTGGAGACTAGTCTGATTATTTTCAACTTGAAATTGAGAGAGAAAATGACCTTACATGTAATCTTTTGGGACTTGGTATATATTCATTAGTTAACTGCAGTACTTCTCTGGCATCTGCAAAATAGCTGTTTCTTTCCCTCCCCCCCCATCCCGTGTTACCTTTAGTAGGTAAATGATGTTAAGCATCCACTTCATACGGCTATTCAGATCTTTAAAACTAATTTTAATCACAGCTCAAGTTCACAGACTGCTTGTGATTCTTCACTTGCAGCAACTTCGTGCTGTGAATTCTGGTACAAAATGTCTGAGGAGTACTGGAGAGCAACAGTAAATAAAACTTAGATGTACATACAAGTACATTGCATCTTTGCAGTGTGTTTTGTAACATTTTGGACAGTTTTATCTCTCCGAGGGGGTCAGGCTTAACACAATTCATTTGATTTGGTGAGCTTTTCAGAATGTTATAATTACTTAAGTGCGCCATAGGCAGCAGGTTTAACATTGATAGATATATATACATATCATTGCTATAATCTACATACTTCCTTATATAGAGTATTCTTTTAAATTCTCATCTCTCCCGAGAGAGTGTATTGAGTTAAAGGATGCACTGTTACAGAAGGCTTTTGCTTCTCAAGTATATTGGTAAGCTATTTTTCAAGCATTTGCAGTAACTTAAAGTATCTTTCACATTGCTGTTATTGAAGAGGTTGGGTGAGTTTGTTTTAATGTTCACATTCAATTTATATAGTAGTACGGTTTTATTAAAACATGGGTAGCAGCACTTTCATCTCATTCTAAGCATAGCTGTGTGTAAGATTCAGTTTGTGAAGATAAACTGTAACTAACCCTTTGGTTTCAAGGTTAGCTAAAAGAAGCTAATTGGGAGTTAGCGCCAAAAGAATCGTCCTGTTCCATCCGGTATGTTAGCTCTGGTGTTCACATTGTGTGATCAAGACAGATTAGCTTACTGGTAGGTCTGAAAAACAATCCCTTGGAAGAGGAGGAGAGATGCCGGCTAAGGATTAGTTTTCTGTCAAGTCAGGAGTGCAGTTTTTTCCGTTACCAGATGGGCAGAAATTAATAAGATTGATAAAGTGTCTTAACAGTATTCTTAAATAGCAGTTTGGTCAACATTTGAGCTGATGTAAAGGTTTTCTGCTCTTGAAAGGCCCTACTGATTCTTTCAGATTATGGATCCTGGCTCCAGAGCCCAGCTGGCTCTGGCACCACTAGGTCCCATGTTAGCCAGTTCTCACACTAGCCTCAGAGAATACTATTTTCCTCTTAAAATACTTGCTTCACTGGGTTAACTGATGATGCGTTAGTAAGTTGAATCCGGTCACTGAGGGGCCTGATGAGCTCTACTCTTAGCAGAGTAGTCCTTCAGACTCCACAGGCAGGAGAGCTACATAATGTTTCTGGACATTTGTTTCTCATTCTTTGAGGAGCGTAGGTCATAGAGGTGCTATCCGCATACGGAAGTAGAAGGAAGTAAAAAGTGACCACTGGATTATGAACTTGGACAGGAAAAGCAACTAAACTGTGCTTGTGCTATTTTAGTAGTTTCCCAAGTGTTCGTGTGATTGATGGTCTTATTTTGCACTTCACCACAGAAATATCTTCAAATACATATAGTTGATAACTACTTTCTGGTAGTCTCTGTTAAGCTTTATGTGTTGTTTTCTGAGCAGTGAAGTTTATGGGTTTCATATCACATTTCAAGCTTTGTGTACCAAGTGATGGTGTCCTGTCTTATTGCCTTTGTGGTTCTTATGGAAAAGTCACTGATTCTTGTGACAATTCATACAAACTGTTGTTTTCTCAAGAGAGAGAGCAAAACTGATTGTGAGATATAATTTTGTAACTGAACTAATTAGTGCTCTTAAGGTTTTCCCATTGTGATTCCCAGTGATGATTAAAGCAGTGTTAGCTTAAAAATATCTAGCAAACCTTTTTGACTTTTTCTAAAAACCATGTCAAACAAACTTGTGTGATAACATTAACATTTAGTGAAAAATTTGTAATATGTGAGGTAGAAATCTTGGTTCTTTCTTTTTTTGGGGGAAGGATGTTATGTTTTATAGAGATTGTTTCTAGTCATCTGAGGTGTCTGTTATCATAGTTTTTACCTTTTCTGACTTAAAGTCTGTGCATTGTTCTCTGTATACTGGAAAAAGCTGTGTATTAGAGTGCAGTCTAAGGCCATGGTCATGCCCTCCAGAATTGTTCAAATGTCCCTTCGATCTTCAGATTTTAATCCTTCTTCATTTTTGCTTTGATTTTTTTTTTTTAATAGATTTTAGACCCAGGAGTATCAGTCTTGTACTTTTACAAATGGATGTTTCTAAGATCATAAAGTAATTTGACATATGAATTAAAAATTAAGGAAATGGGCTCCTAATACATTAACAGTATTTGCTGTTTCTTCTGTATTTATGATAACTTGAGCTTAAGGACCACCTTATATAAGGTGTATATATAAGGTATATGTACCTTATCCCATGTTGGTATATTATTGTACCATAATATAATATAATACCATTAAATTATGGTATAATATCAGCCATAATATGCTTGAATATTATGATACATGTAATGGTATTTATATGGTGCTTCCTCTGCTATCAGGGGTTTTTAAAAAGATTCATTCTCAGTATAAAAGTGATTTTGTCATTATTGAAGGAAGTATAGTATCAGGCCTTATACACACATGGAAATGAGGAAAGGCTTTCAGAGCTAAGGATTAACATTCATTTTAACATAATATATCTTTCTGAAAATCTGAATCTTTCAAATATTGGTTGATTTTCAAGTCTAAATGGAAAAATGTTAATTTAGGTACTGTGAAAATTAGTGTTTGCAGTTCTTTTTTGATGCAGTAGCATGTGCATGGAACTCATTTGCATCTTTTCAGCCTCGCTATACAAGTGGATGCTGCAGTGAAATTTGGAAGGAATCACATGACTGATGAAATTGTTCTGAAATATGCCGTCCTACGTTCAGATCTCACTACAGAAATGTCTGATTTTATAGCAATCAATATTTGTGTATGACAGAAATGAAATAGTAACAGCAAATGGTCTTCTGAGATAGGGAGGGTCCAGCAGATAGATGGTATGTGGGGAGGGGAAGATGAGGAGTTCTTAATAATTTGAGGATTTTTTTTATGTGTCAGTTTTCACAGTCCCATTCAGGGAAGAATGATGCTCAGTTGATAAGCTGGGGAGGCAGGACTTGAACAAGTATCACTTGTTTCTTCAGGGGGGGATGTGTGTGTGAAATGAAGACACATTGTTTTATATAAATCCAGGAGCTTTGCAAATGTCTGCTCATTGAGGGAAGTCTGTTGGAGCAGTTCAGCAAAACGTTCCTCTGTGTACAAGAACCTCTTTGGAGCTGATTGCATCTTTGCTTTTTTCCAGCGTTTCAAGGCATTTCATGAGTTCATCAGTCTGGTTGCACAGGAGAAGACTCTGCTCTATTAGTTTATGTTCTGGAAGACTTTAATGTTGTGTCAGTTGCTACGTACAGAGTTGGTTTGGCTCTAGCATTATTTCAGAAGAAGGACCAGAGTGAAGGGAGAGTGATGTATAGGGATGCTGGGGAGGGACTCTTCATTAGGGACTGTAGTGACAGGACAAGGGGTAACTGGTTAAAACTTACACAGGGGAGGTTTAGATTGGATCTAAGGAAGAAATTCTTTATTGTGAGGGTGGTGAGGCACTGGAATGGGTTGCCCAGGGAGGTTGTGAATGCTCCATCCCTGGCAGTGTTCAAGGCCAGGTTGGATGAAGCCTTGCGTGGCATGATTTAACGTGAGGTGTCCTCTGCTTTTGGCAGGGGGGTTGGAACTGGATGATCTTCAGGTCCTTTGCAACCCTAACTATTGTGTGACTCTATGATAGTGGAATAGCAAAGCCTCTTCCCTGTGAGAGTGCTGAGATGTTGGCACAGGTTGCCCAGAGAAGCTGTGGCTGCCCATCCCTGAGAATGTTCAAGGCCAGGTTGGACAAGGCTTGGAGCAATCTGATCTAGTAAAAGGTGTCCCTGCCTGTGGCAGGAGGTTGGAAGTGGATGAGCTTTAAGGCCCCTTCCAACCCCAAAAGAATTAGTAATCTGGCTTTTTTTTGACCAGTGAAAGTTTTTGCAGTTGCTAAATTACATTGGCCTGGGGCAGTGTAGGAGTGTGATTAATTAAAAACAGTGGATATAACATAGATAAACAAAATTGAAGTCCTTCAACATTGCAAGATGTTAGGATGTACCCTTCTTCACCTCCAGCTGTGTCACTGGGATATTGCAGGTTGTTCTTCACTGGTACAAGTAAAAGAAACAAGAGTAACAGTTTTAGTAGCTTGACAGCTCTTCATTGTCTTGAATGAACTCCACTTTATTATTAAAAAAAATGGAACAAAGAGTCCTTTTTCTCCAGATACTTTTCAATATTTAGGATATAAATTTGACCTTTTTTTTTTTTCCCTTAACTGCTTGAAATACTGTGGGGCTTTTTCTCTGTTTGACAATGGAAAAGAAAACCTCCTGTTTCTCATAGGTACATAGGAGGTGAAGTTTGTGTAGCTTAACATCTTCAAATTCTTCAGTGTATAACTGTCTATAATTAGAATGTATGCATTCAGTGTGAGGTTTGCATGGTGTAATAGTAAAGGACTGGTGAAATGAAAATGCCTCTAGCTCTGTTTTGGAGAATGAGATGTATTCCTTGAGATACACGTGCATGAGTTACTTTCTGCTGTGTAGGCTTCATAGCCACCACTTGTTTTTGCTCCTTCAGCAGCTACTGCTGTGCAACAAACTGGGATTGAAATATTTCAGTCTTATTTAATTGAACAGTCTCCCTTTCTCTGAAGATGTGTGTTTCACTGGTGCTCTGCCTCTTGAAGTGGTTGTCAGAGAAGGAAGATTTAAGGTATGATCCAGTCAGTGGTTTAAACAAAGATTGGGTGTTGAGGAAAAATATGTTCTGTTCCCAGCTCTGTTGCACACTTGCCAAAAGGACTTGGCTAATTCACAAATCTGTTTAATCTGTTTTTAAAAATGGGGATAATACTTCATGGGTGGAGGCAGTAGGATGATGAAATTCCAGTGCTCTTTTCTAGCACTTTGTATCAAGAGCTATGCTTTGCCTTTTAAAATTGATTCCTTGGGGTTTGAAGTGGCTTACTTTGTCTGCAGTGCAGACGCCCTGCTCCTGTCCCTTTCCACTTGCCTCCCTTTTCTGGATTTTGAGGTCTGTTGATACTGGTTTTGTCAGTGCTCCAGGCTTTCTTGCATACACTCTTCCTGTGTGAATACTACTATCTCTAACCTTTCGTGTGTCTAGAGTGCGAAGAACACTGGATCCTAAAGTGTTACACTGCAGTGTGCTCAGTCCTTCAGTGTTTTCTAATGAACGATGTTACAGAAATGCAGAGCAGTGTGCTTATTCAATTCTAGTTGTGACCTTGAAAGTAATAAATATATAGGAACTTATAAATGCCTTAGTTATTTACTAATACATAATACATGCCATGACTCTGAGAAATTTTATTCTTAGTATAGTTTCTCATATGTCATGTCTTCAGAGCGGTAGAAATGTTGTGAGGAATGCTTGACTTAAATGGCCATTATCCATCCTATTAACAGTGTCTGCAGTCCAGAGACTGAGTTCCTTGGTCAAGCTAGAAGGTTCCAGGTTAACCAAATTTTATTCTTTCTAAGTCTTGAATATACACTCTTGTTCACAAGCAGAGTTCTGCACTTGCTTTTATGACCAGTGTCTTCTGGAAGCTTATTTTTCTGTATTAGTTCAAATTTCAGTCTTTTAAAGGGAATGGTTGAAACAGTTGCATAATAAAACATTTTCTTACATAGTGAGAAATACTTACAGTACTGCTTTTATATTAAGGTGTCATGGTGGTTTTACTTGACATTTTTGAAGAGAGATTAGACTGTGAGATGACAAATTTACTAGAGTATCATCAAACTTCTATATTTGGGCTAAAGCAGTTTTCTGCCGGGTTAGTAAATCAGGTGAAGGTGCTCCTGGTAACAGATAAATGGAGTAATCCTGTAGCTGGGAACAGAACTAGTACAAGAGGCGGGGAAGAGCCTGCCTTGTTTGGCAGTGATGAGCTTTTGCATCGCTGTATCCCAAGAAACCATCCCCAAGATGAAGCTTCTATTGCTAAGAGCCTGGTTGGTACCTTCCTGGCTTCAGGAATCTTGACTTACAGTTTTCATTACTTCACTAGATGTTTGGAGTGAGTTTCATTTTGCTTAATACTGGGCAGTGTGTGACTGAATGAGAGTGTATGTGTGTGTCTACACATAGACTCCCTTTAAATTAAAATTTAGCATCCCTGGACCTGATTTCTCCAAACGGTTTTGGCTTTTCCCTTCTCTGGGCAGTACACCATGAAGTGTCTGTTCATTTTCATTCACTAGAAAGCTAAATGACTAACACAGGTAAAGGTTTATGCTTGGAGAAATTAATCCCATGCTTCATGTTTGTATGATATAGCCTTTCCTTCTTTGTACTGTTGTTCTTTTTACCAGTACAGTGACAATGGCTAACAAGAGATTCTCATGAAGACTTTTAAGTTTATTTTGTTATTCCTGGACAGATTTCCACTTCCATGACTATCCGACTTGTTAAATCACGTCTGTTAGTTTAAATTGGTTTTATCCTTCTGTACTTTGCTGCTACCCCTTACAGCAGCCCATGGTTTGAGACCTTAGCATGGTCTGAGAACAGCTCAGGAGCAGTGCTTCTGGAGGAATATTTTCTAATAATATGTTTTTTGTCGATTAAATGGTTTCTTTTCTTTGCAGTCTTTCAGACTCTTTGAAGTCTTGATTGGTCCTTGAGTGCCCACAGAAGTGACTAAGGATAAAATATGTTTATGTAAGGCTGTGGAGCAGTCCATGCATATAAGCTCTATAGAGGGTCTGCACCGTCACTAGAAACGTTTTAGGAATTTGCACATAGAAGAAGTGGGAAGTGGTTGGAACAAACATTCTGCCGAGTACAGCTGGTTAAAAAACCCATCTTGGAATACAATACAAAATCTTGATTCCTTTTGAGATACCCAGCCCAGCAGTGTCCCTGAGGTGGAGCAAGTATGGAGTGGCCCTTGAGCATCAAACACCTTTAGGTAGGTAATTGTGAAGTTTAATTAATGCCTGTAGCTTTTAGAGAGGAGTCTGAAAAAGGTCTGTTCTTTGACCAGACAGGCACATTTAAGGGGGAAATGAAACACTGCTGTGTACTCAAAATTAGAGTTGGTAGGAAGCAGTTTTTGTCACTTTTCAATGGCCTGAGTTAGTCATGGATTTCTGTGTGAAATAAAGGACTATTCTGCTCTTGGAAGCAGAATTCTGTCTTGAAAAGCCTGTCTAAAATAAACTTTGCTTCCTTGACTCGGGAATAATGATTTTTTTTCTCTGTGCAGCCTTGTCCCTGTGGGTAGCTGTTCTTTGGGTAATGATGAGGGAGGTTTGGCATCATTTTGCAGTAGAATGCAGGTCTCTGATGTAATAAATGAAGTCTTTTGCTACTAAAGTAACGTGTGAGTCAGAAGTGCTTTTTTTATGATTATGCTTGCGTCAAAACACATCATGACGGCACTTGTTCACTGTACTTCCCCCTACTGTTTTAATTGGAAGGAATAGTAAAATGCCAAATGCTGTAGGCTTGGCTCTGAGCAGTTATGTTTAGTTTGCTGATAGCTTTTTATTTAGCACTGCTTCCGCCTGAATTTTTTCATGCTTTTGAGTCCCCTACAACTGAGAGGGAGATGCCAGGCACCTCTGTAACCGGCTAACCCGTTACTAAAGGGTAGAGCGGGTTTGGTTTATCTCCTTCAGCTCAGCTATAATTGTAAATCATGTGTTTTACAGAAGGTTGCGAGTGGTGTTTACTGTCGTAAAAGTTTGAGTTTGCATGTTTGATAATAAGAAAGTATTGTTAAATGCAATTATCTAGTAGGAAGAAGAAATGAGGATTGAGTTTTTTTACTTTCCCGTTGTTTTAGTTTCTGGTTTTTTTAAACAGGAAACTGTTGTATTACAGAGTTATGTATGCTCTGTGGGGACTTGAAATAGCTTTTTGAAATTTGGCAAAGACAGAGGCACACAGTCTTTTGGACAAATTTTGTTTTGATAGTTTAGAATGAAATTTAGGTATAGAGACCACACAACCTGACTGCATACAGCTTTTGTGTACGGAGATGCTAAATACCCGAAAACGCAGTGTTTCCATAGGCGGAGTTTCTTTTGTATTCACAGGCTGGGGAGCCTCAAATTCCAGAGGCATTACATGAGCAGTTTTAATGAATTAGTGTCTGGTTTTCCTGCAGCAGATGTGACAAGCAGCTTTATAAGCTGCTTCCCATCGATCGCTGTTTTCCAGCTCCTTTTGTGTCTTTCTTTTGCTTAGAGAAAAGCAACGAAGAGCTTGGTTTCTACAGTAACTGCTGCCTACATTCTTGCCTGCAGGCCAATTTCTTTCTCAGTTCCTGCAGCCTGTGCAGGGCTACTGTACTGAATTTCTTTAGGTTTTGTTTGGGTTTTTATTTCCCCTTTATTGCTGGTTTAAATATTTTACCCTTTAAGAAAAGAGGAGACTGCAGTGGGAATTTGTGATTTTGAGATATGTATTTGTAATTAACTGTAGCACATTTCCAGTACTGTAGGATAACCTAAATGGTTTTTTTTTTTGCTGATCAATACCAATGTTTGTGTGGTTGGTATATAAAGAAAATGCAACGTTTGACTGCTAAAACGAGAACTTCTGAAAATCTGTAATAGTGCTTTGATTAATGCTTGTTTCAGTAACATCATAGTGCAGGGGAGGGGTGAGATCAGCTTTAAGTTAATAGAATAGCTTACATTTGCAGCAGAGTCTGTTGTAGTTGAATATCCTCAGGACACATCTTTTCAAGTCTCAGCTCTTAAATGCCCATGAGAAATTGTTGTGAACATAGGGTTAAAAATGGGTTATTTTTTGTAAAGGTAGCCTTCTGAGTGGGAAAGAAGACTTGAACACAGTTTCAAACAAGAGCATGTGTTTATTACTCAGTTTGTATTTGCTGCTAGTGAATGTTCCGGTTGTCGTCATCAATACTTTGTTGTCACAGGATCATTTTTTGACGCAGACAGGATTGTTCCAGATCCTTCCACAAGCGGGTTAGCTCCATTCCTGTAATGTATACTGACAACTTTATATATGACTTATGCACTTGCTAAAACATGAGTAGGGAAATACGTAACCTAGTTTTCCTACGGGGGAGCCATTTACAACTACATAATATTTTCAGCCTTTGCTTAGAATTTGGTGAAAGCATTTTGTTGGCCAACTTGAATTAATATGAGGCTACAGCAATATTTTGTCACTTCTAATGATCCATGGATCTTTGCTTTTGAATCTTAACCCATCTGAGTCTGTAGATCAGTGATCTTCAGGGGTGTTTTTCATGCTGCTTTATGTCACTGTGGAGGTAGTGATGGTACACCTGAAAAAACACACAGATAACTGTGACAAGTGTGCCCAGGGCTCAGAATAGAAAGTCTAATTGCTGGTTTAAAAATCTGAGTGTGTTTTGTTCCTTATGGTATTAGAGGTTGAGTTTTCTGCAGAGCCCTCACATCCTCTGTGGAGGACATGCTTTGCAAGTATTGATCTTTGGTCAACAGAAATCAATTGCAAAGGATACAGAGAATTAAGGGGAACATGCATGAGGTCGTGATTTGCCCCCCAGAGGAAAACACGTTTATAAAAGGGTGTTTGCTTTTTGGGTAACCTCTAGAAGCGTCTTGACTAGTAATAGGCAAATGTAATTGTGTGTAAATTTATGGGAAATTACCCAAATTGGGACTTTGTTTAAAATCATAGGATCAGGAATGGGGAGGAATCCATCCTAACACAGTGTGTGTGTACATGTACATGTGGGCAGTGATGCTGTGTTTCTACTGGGGTAGTTTCTCACATTGCTGCACAGGGTGTGGCCAAGAAGAGCATTAAAAACCTCCCTTCTTAAAAAGCCACTGGAGGCATTGGGCTTTGTTTCTTTAATACAGATTTTAGATGATCAGTTCTTTTTAGACCTCCTCGCCATGTCAGTAGAGAAAACTGGACACTCCTTTCTTCCCTTACCAGCAATATAGAAAGCTTTACAAATGTAATGTTAAGCTAAAATTCTTGATAGCAGTTCTTGATAGGGTTGTACCGTATGGAGATGAACTGTATTAAAAATTTGTTCATTAAGAAAGTTCTCTCTGGTTTGGATGATGATGATAATAATAATCTGATTAATATTAGAGCATACTGGATAACCCTTTTTCAGTGTATTCATTATCAAATTTCCTGTTCTCTTGGCGTTTCTCATATTACGGATAGTTTTACAGCAGCACTTTATGTAATCTAGAAAACTCTTGGAAAACAAATCTCTAAGCACTTATTTGTGCTTAAGAGTCAAGGAAAAGCTTTACCACAAGAATTTGTGTAACTTTTTTTTCCTAATAACCTACACTTTATTAGTAATAATTTCTTTCTGGAGTTTTCAGGCAGCTACTTAATATTGTGACTATTTGGATTGATTTAAATATCTACCTTCATTAGTAGTTTTTAAAGATTGGGTACATTAAGCTTATCATGAAATTCTGACTCTGCTTTGAAGCAGCCCTGTTTGTCTTCTAAAAAAGTTTTGGGTTTGTTGATTCTGTTCAGGCCTAAAGATGATAACTGTACTGTGGAAGGGGACTGCAGTGTTGACTTCCAGTTCAGTTAAACACAGCCCAAAGTCTTAAAAATCAGTTCTGGATGGAAATAATTTAAGCTGCCTGCTCTTGGTGTTGAATAGTGAGAAAACTTTGGGATAAAATTCAGAAGATGAGGAACTTAGAAAATTAAATTCAATTTTTTTGGAAAGGGGTAGGCTGAGTAAAGCAGCCACTTCTTCCTTGGCGTGGGGATTGTTGCTTTTCTCCAAGGTAACAGAAGTTAATTCTTTCAGGTATCTCAAAGACATGAATTTGCATCTCTCCTGACAGGTTTCCTAGAGTTGTGTGTATGTCAGATTAGCCTGTGAGAGGAACTGAGCTCAGCTCTCTCTTTAGAGATGCACCTTTTTCCCAGGACATGAAAGCATAATGCACAGACTTTGCAAAGGCTGAAATCATATGTAATTATACTTCAACTTTTTGAGCTTTTTTTTTACCTCTGTGGTATTTCTAGTTGCTTTTGCAAAGACTCATCTTTTAACCCTTGCTTTGTCAAAAATCAGTTAAACCCAATCACTGCATCTAGTTTGTGATTCACTTCTTAATAATCCATTGTGATGAAATCAATGAGAAATGAAGCAGCAAACTGAGAAGAGATGAAATTGTTGTCCTTGTTGTTTCATACTGAAATTCATCCATTATCAGGAAGTCATACAAATTGTGTCCCTTTTCAAGTAACCTGTGCTACAGACACTTGAATGCTGCCCAGTTTTGACATGATGGCCTGAGATTTTACAGATGTTACAAGGACAGTGCAGAGGAAGTGGTACCTAACCTTGTGCAACCTTCTGTCCTTGTAGAACTGGGGTCAGTGCTGCTACTCATTAGTGACTTGGGCTATAGGACAGAGAGTATCTGTTGCAGGTCACAGATAATGCTGAATTCAGGGTGGGGGGTGGTTAGTATGATGCTGGAGTGCAGAGCTGTCATCTAGAGGGGCATTGACAAACTGAGACTGGGCTGTAGGGAACCTGGTGAAGCTTAGCAAAGACAAATGGAACATCCTGCATCTGGGTTGGGTAAAGGCTGGGAATGGCTGACTGGGGAGCAGCTCTGTAGAGCATGAGTGGGATCCTGGGGGAGAGAAGGTGGTATGTGCTTCAGCAGTACGTCTTGTCATGATGGAGGCTGGGCTCGTATGGGCAGTAATAGTGTCTGGTTTTGGGCCCTTCAGCACAAAATGGAGAGCTGCTGAGATGCTTATTGGATCTTGCACATATGGGGAGAGGCTGAAGGACCTCAGGTTAGTTATTTATTTTCTCTCCTGGAGAAGCTCAGTGGTGGATCTGTGTGCAGCCTTTCCCTGCCTAAACAGGTGTTGCAGGAAAGATGGAGCCAGGCTGTGCTGGGAAGCTCACAGTTTGAAGATCAGCAGCTGTAGCAAGTTGCAACAGAAATTATACCTGGACAAATGAGAAACCCTTCACCGCTAGAGTGGCTGATTACAGGAATTAATTGCCCAACTCTGTCCTTGGAAAGCTTTAAAAATGATTAGACTAAGGCCATGAGCAGCCTAGTCTGACTTGGAAATTAGCCCTGCTTTGAACAGGAGATTGGGCTAGAGACCTTCAGAGGTCCCTTGCAAACTCAGTTTCTGTGTGGTTCTATCTGAGTGATATAAAAACCAATATTTGCTTGACTTCTAAAATGTAACTGAACCAAAAGTGTATCTGGAAATTTGCACTGCAGTATCTTCCTGGTGACTTAAGCTTCAACGTGTACGTATCTTCTACCAGAAGTATAAATATCTTAATAGGCTGTGAGGATCACTTTTACTGGAACGATGGGGAAAGACCCAGCTGGGATGCAAATCATAAGCAGCTAAGAAGAGGAACTAGAAAAGGGATTAGTTTTGAATCTCCCTTCTATGAGAGAGGGGCCATATCTGGAAGTACAGTGATTCATGTGGTTTTTTTTTGCTAGTTCACTGATCAAAGTAGGGGAGGAGAAGGAAGTACAAATGGCATCGCTTTTGCCTGCTGTACTGGCAAAGGAAACCAGGCTGAAAAAGGTCTGTTGGATGGTTCAGGTGGTGATTACCTCAGTTTCTCCTTGGGGTGAGTTATACTGTTGCAAATGCTTGTATTTAAGGTATTTGAAGTCAAAAATTGACGCAAGCAGTCTCTCAGATGCTGCCTGGATTCTTCCTTGTGGGTCTTGCTTTTTTAATGTAAAAAGTTGAAGATCTTGGCTCTCAGTAAATCTACAAGAGTTTGAAAACTTTCACCTTGTTGTTCTTTTAGATGTGTTTAAAATACAGGGGCATCTCCAGGTTAACTGGTGTTCAGTGTCATAGTGTGAAGAGTTGAATTGTACAGTTGTAGCTACCATGATTTAGTGGGTTATTAGTGCCAAATTTCTATAATCTTTTTGAATGTAAAATCTGGAGGTGCTGATAAAAGAACAGCAGGTTGGCAGCTTCTCTCCAATTTTGGGCCTGGTTCTTTAAAAGACAATTAAAATGGAATAATTCAGAGGATACTGAGGAACTGAATGTCATAGCAGGGTGCAGGGAGGAAATGAATTCCTACTTCTATGGTTTGGTTCCCCAGAGAGGAGGGAGTTCCTTGGTTTCAGTCAGATTATATTGTCATATAGGTAGAATTACAAGTATATTACCATCTTTTCCTTGCAGTACAGGCAGAATCACTGAAGGGAAGTGAGGAAAATATTAGAAATACAGGTGTGACAAAACAAGACTTTGCCCACAAGACACTTACCTGGCACCCTGTGAAGCTGTTCACCTCCTTAGAGGTAGTGCCTAAATCAGCATCTCTCTGGCCTGCTGGGAGCTCTAGAAATAGCAAGAGTTTTCTAGGGAATAGTTTGAAATGATTTGATGATGCTTGTTTGTTCTCCAGTATTCAACCCAGGGTGAACTTTTAAATAACTAGGCTCATGAGTTGCATTTTAGTTTGACACCTCTGCTGCAGTTTCCTGGCATTGCCCACTGTCCTTTGTGATTTTCTGTAGAAAGCACAAGGCAAGTACTTACCATAATCAATAAATGTACAAAGTTATTCAAATGTGGATCCTGTGAACAGTTATTTGAAATAAGTAAAATACAGTGCTGGCACATCAGCTAAATAGTGCTACTTGTTTTCATCACTTAGATACCTAATACACTCTTCATGATAGGCTGTTTAAACATTGATGTCTGTAAACATTTGTTTTTAGGAATCTGTTGCATCCATTTTGGTGGCTCTGTTGGATGTCCTGCTCCAAATGGCATCATCCTGTTAAGAATGGCAGTGGAGTAGATGAGGTGCAAGCTGCCAGCTTATGAATTTACTATTTTTTTCTTTCCATTTTTAAGTGGGTTATATAGATGAGTCTCTTCTACAGCAACCAGCCTATGGTAGCACATTGTGAACCTATTGTAAATGCTTTAAATAGTGAGTAAAATCAGCTTCTGCTTGCTGTAGACTAAGTGCTTGATGAGGTCTTTCACTGTAGGTGTGCTGTGGTTTTTTAGTTCATTATGTAACTAATGAATATGCCAAAACCAGCTTGATTCTCGTCAAATTAGAACATGTTCCTTTGATTTTGGAAGTAAATGTACAGTTATGTTAATGCAGCTTACTCAGAAAAGCTATTGGCTGGTACACACTCTTTATTCTGCTTTTTTTTGGATGAATTTTACTGTCCAAAAATACGCTTCTATTAAACCCCCTATATTTACAAATAGGGATCAATGGACAGATGTGGTCTTTCGTGGTAATATTTAGGTGTTTGCATGTTCTAACCAGGTGGTGATTTGTGAGTGTATTGTGTCTTCCTTAATAAGGTCATTCCTTCAGGCTCAGCACAGGAAGTGCTCTAAACTGTAACACCTTTGGGTTTGAATATAGCTCCTGGCTGTGAGTTCCTGTTTGTTTGGCGCATTTGTAACCTATCCCATACCCTTGATTGGCCAGAGCTCCTGGGTTTTGGGTGGTTTTTGTTTGTTTTTGTTTTCCAGACTTACCAGCCTTTGGGAGCCCCATTTCTCTGCTGTACTCTGAAATCTGTGCTTTAGTCTTACCTGGGTAAGCTGCCCTTACCTTTTCTGCAAAAGATGCTCACAGGGAAAACAATGTATTAAGGGATTGCAGTAGTGTAAGAGGGGAGGTGGTTTAATATGCTTACATGGAATATTGAAGGAATTTTCGAGTATGCATTTTTCCATATTTCTGATACTTGTGCCTAAGTTGTGAAGATTACCTCCTCCCCATCCTTACCCCACCCCAGCACTAAAACTGTGGTTGCTCATTGTTACGTGCTGGGTTTTTTTACTGGGGAGTAAGAAATCCAACCAGTGAATGAGCATCTAAAGCTATATCTGATTACTCCCACATTTTACTGAAGTTGAAATAAGTTTGGTCTGAAAATCATTAAGTTACATTTTCAGGTATGGAATAGCCTTGTGTTATGGTTTAGATTTACTATTAGACGCACTCTGGTCAGATTTATGCCCAACATGGGGTGCCCAAAAGAACTGCTGTGATTTGAGCCCACGTGGTAACTGAACCATGCAGCTGCTCACTCACTCACTCACTCTCCTTTTTTTCCCCCTTGCTCCCAGAGGGATGGGGAGGAGAATCAAAAGAATGTAAATCCCACGGGTTGAGATGAGAACAGTCCAGTAACTAAGGTATAACACAAACCCACTACTGCTACCACCAGTAATAATAAAGATAAGGGGAGTGAATACAATTGCTCACCACCTGCCCACTGATACCCAGCTGGACCCGAGCAGTGATCTGGGCCTTCTGGGTAACTCCCCCCAGTTTCTATAGTGGGAATGATGTGCTGTGGTATGGAATACCCCTTTGAGTACTTTGGGTCAGGTGTCTTGTCTCTGCTTCCTCCCGCCTTCCCATGCTCCTTGTCACCAGCAGAGCATGAGACTGAAAAGTTCTTGATTGAAATAAACATTACTTAGCAACAACTAGAAACATCAGTGTTACCAGCAGTGTTCTCAGGCTAAAGTGGAAAGCACAGCACTGCACCAGCTACTAAGAAGGAGAAAAATGGCTGCTAGCAGCTGAACCCAGGACACCTTGTAAAAACATAGAGAACAGGTGACTAAAGTTAAAATCTGTCTCTGTATCAAAACAGATAATGGTGGTCACTTACAGGGATTTTTATTTAATCTTCATCAAAAGGGGTGTCTGTAGCTACCCTCTGCGTGCACTTGAGCAGTGTTGTCAGTAGCAGTCATTAACTGAAATGTTCAGGAAACATTTTCATTAGCAAAACAACGGAGAGCTCTTTCAAACTAAAGCAATATAAGCAATGAGTTGTTACTGAGGATACTAGAAAACCCTAAGCCACAAAACCCAACCCAGAAATTGGTCTATTTAACTTTCTTGCTGAAATGCATGTGCAGTTTTTTGGCATAGATTCTGTTCCTAATTTAGGACATGGAGCATGTTTCAGAAATAGGTCGGCTGTTAAATTCGGACGTGGTCCATACTGAGAAGTAAGACTGAGAGAAAAGGAAGGTCATTGTCAATTCTTTTTTTCCCTGATCCTTGGGTGTGTATTGTAGGAAAAAAGGATCACTGTGGTGCATATGGCAGGAGATGTCACAAAAATCAAATGCTGCCTTTGTTCTATAAACACCTTCAGATTGATTTGAAGAAATGCTTTAAGGCTACTCCACAGCTGAGTGTTCCAATTCTTACATCACTTTTCTCTTGAAAAATATAATAAGCATAAATGATCACTTCTGTTTATGGTCTGTATCTTGCATTCATAGCTGTGTTTCTTAGGCATGCTGTTGTTTCCTGTCTTTATAAAACTAGATCTATCTAGAATCACCTTAACCTTAGAAAATGTTGTGGGTTGGTTTGTTTGGTATTGTGTTGGTGGAAAGTTCATCATGTGGAAGAGGTGTGTGAATATAGTTGTGGGTTTAATGCTGGGTGCAGTCTTAACGGCTTAAAAGAAGATAGTAAAGTTGTTGAATTGTATTTTTATAGATGCTTTTGTTGAGAGAAATGTAAGATTTTGGTTTGTTCAGTCTGTTTATTTACTGAGAAGTTGTAAGCAGTCTGTTTAACTGGGTTAAGTTCTAAATGCTATATACAGAGGTGCAGAACAAAAAAATCCCCTAAAGTGCATTCATTGTGTTTTCTTTTCCAAACTTTTAGCCAATTGCATGTTGTTAATTTATCATTAATCTTTACATTTGGTCATGTAGTTTTTACTAGGATAGGAAGAAGGGCTCTTAAATTCAGCTCTGAGAAAAGATACTTGAGTGTAGCAGTACAACAGCAGTTATACTCCTTAAATGACCAGAATTAGGATTGATAGTTATTTAATAAGTATTTTAAGAGAAATCAAATCTTGTAGGTAGAGCACTCTGTGAAACTGGGTGGACCTCAAACTGGTCAAAATGTGTGCTCCCAACTACTCGTGACTTGTTTATTTGCTGAAACTGTCCTTTGGCATCATAAAACAGTCTTCAGAATAGGCCTTGTTTTAGGTAGGGATAGTTACAGGATTTAGAGGCAACATGTAAACTGCTCTTGTTATAAAGAATTACATTTGCTTGAATTTCGTGCCCAATTTTCAGATTGCATACTTGGGGGTCTTTCTGGCCATATTGCTCTTTCTGTGTGAGCTATAAAACGAAGATGGTTACAGGTGATTTCTTGAACCTTTTGATTTTTAAATTAGGTTGGGTGATAGGTGCAAGTTATGCAGAAAATCCGGCATTCTGTAAAAAACGACTTAACATATTTGTGTCTTATTTTTCAGCTGTACTTTCAGGTTTCCCAGCACAAACATCAAGATAACATTCACAGCTCTGTCCAATGAAAAGAGAGAAAAACAGGAGGCCCCGGAGTCCCCAGTGAAGCCTGTGCAACCCCAGATCTCTCCCTTAACAATAAACATTCCAGACAACATGGCTCACCTGATCAGCCCTCTCCCTTCTCCCACAGGAACTATCAGGTATTTAAACCCTGCACATTGGATATGGGGCAATGTATGGTTAGCAATATGAGGCAGCTTTCCAATTCATTTTAAGTATTTTGTCTTTGTGGTAAAAGTTTAGTTGAAGCTCAGCATTACCTGCCTTGGAGACAACCACCATTTTGCTAAGTAATAAGATAATTACATGAGCAGCCTTTACCATTCAGTTGTAATACATTAAATGTGTAACAGTTTGCTCAGCAGCCTGGCATTCTTAGTACAGTAAAGGAGAGTATCTTTATCTTGCATTCCAAATGATTTGGATTGCTTTTTATTCTTGCATGCTTATGGCAAGACTCTAAATGAGATAAGTCTAAATAATTAGTCACTGTCACCTGAAGTTGATAACCAGAAAAAAGGTAGAGTTTTTGTTTATTTCATCATTTGAGCCCGGCTGGCAGCTAAGTACCAGCCGGGCACTTGCTCTCTCCTTCACCTTCCAAGTGGGTGGGAAGAGAACTGGAAAAAGTAAAATATAAAATATAATAAGACAACAACAGTTATAGTAATGGTAGTGGGGAGAGAGAGGAAGGAATAAACTCACTCCCTGAAAAAAACCCAAGTGATGCACAGTTACACTTGCTCAGCACCCACTGACTTACGGCCAGCTTATCCCTAAGCAATGATTGGCCCCTTCTGGCTGACTCTCCTCAGTTTATATTCTGGGGGTGATGTTCTGTGGTATGGAATATCCCTTTGTGTAGTTCGGGTCAGTTGCCGTGGCTGTGTGTCCCCCTGGCTTCTTGTGCCTGTCCTCACTGGCAGAGCTTGAGAGACTGAAAAGTCCTTGATCAGGGTAAGCACAACTGAGCAACAACTAAACTTCAGTATGTTATCAGCTTTATACTCATACTAAATCCAAACCACAGCACTGCAACAGCCAGGCCAGGTTATCATTAGTGTGTAAAACAGACTGATCCCTTACTCCAGAAGATTTGGATTACGTATTGCTGGAAGTAAACAGACATTTTACTTAAAATACAGTGTAAGAAATGGAGCTTAGTGCAGGGAAGTGTGCAGGGGAGGTTCCTCTACGTTCTTAATTTGCTGTGCTGCTTAATTTGGTAACTGTAGCTCTTGTCTGACTTGTTCTTTGGGGCCAGACCCAACTGACCATAAGCAAGCTGTCCTCCCAAACTGGTAAAATCAGTTTAGATACAAATTTTAAAATTCATAGACAGTTCAGGAGCACAAATTTCATGTAAAGGCACTGAAAGTTGTGGTTCAAAGTCACTTACATGCTGTTGAAAGCTTTTTTCTTCCCCGCTCACTTCCTGTATCTCCACTTGAGTGAAGGACTGTTAATGCTTGATTTTTCAAACTGTAGATCTTGTTAATGAAATTTGAATATAAGGATAATTGACTTCTTTCATGCCTGCCAAGAGCTTGATCTCAATATTGTAGCGTTTAATGAGATCTGTATAAACGGTGGAAGTAGAAAGAAAAGAGATCTGGACTCAACTGGATAACAGGTTTGCTTTCTTATTAAATCAGGAAAAACACATCTTGTCCAGGGAATGACAGAGCAGCTCACAGATATTTCAGATAATATCCATATACCAACACAGGCTTTGCCTCACTATGAATTTTGTACTTCTCTTCAGGGCTTTCATGCACCTGTTGAATATAGTTTATTACAAAGAAAACCCAACCCCAAAACAACAGTTTTGAGTCTATTTTGAGAGCAAAGCTGGACAGTTTCTCTTCAGATCCCCCTGTTTCGTAGGAGACTTCTAAACGTGCTTTGATTATACCGTATGTGTTGCTTTGTCAATACATGCTAAAGGGAGCACAGTAGAGGGATGTTGTCAGTTGATATGTGAAAAGAAAACAGCAGTGACCTTGTTTAAAAAGTGAATTAGTGGCACATTTGGCTTTAATGGAGGATTCTTCCATGCAACATTTAAAAAAACCCAGACTCCCTTCTACAGTATATGCTTAGTAACAGATTGTTGGTGGATTTCTCCTGATGAGAAACTAGAAGAGTTATCTTTTTTCTATATATTGCCCCATCTGCAGTGCCTCCCTTGTTTCTGTACATAAAAATGGAGGTAGCAAAAAACCTGTGAGGCCAGGCAGACAAACCAAACTTGACAGATGTAAATATGTTAAAGTTTTATCCTGTAACATTTGTTAACTTGATGTTTTGAACCCTAGATTGGAGTTAGGTTAAGAGTGCCTTTGGCAATAAAGCTGGTTCTGGGGCCACAGCAGGCTTTGTCATTCTGGTTTTTAGTTAACTTCTTCTGGAGTTTGAGGACTGTGTTGAAATCAGCTACAATATGAACTGTTGGGAAGTAAGTACATGTCCTTATGGAGAACTGCCAAAGGTTTTTTTGGGGGAGGAGGACAGACCTTACCCACCAACTGTCTCTTTCCTGTTGGCTAAATGGAAATTCTGGAAGAAAACTGGCTTTGTGCAGCGGTGGTTCCTGTGACTCTACAAGGCAGGGGACAACCGAGAGAAAGATGTTACAGTGGAATAAGAGGCAATTTATCCTTATTTTTGTGTGATAGCAAAAAGGGACGTATCAAGAGATGCTGCTTTTGTTTGTTTGGCACTGTCGTTCTCTTTGCAGCAGTGTAACTGCTCTGTTTTCCTAATACTGTGTTAAATTAGATGAGTCAGTGTTGGTGCATCCCATTTATAGAGAAGTTTATGATGTTTATACATATATATGTGTGTGTATGTGCATATACTTGTAAACACTTAATGTTGGGTTAGATTTAAATAAGAATCAAAACTTTTTTTCCAACTGCTTGCTATATTTTCTCAAATGTTCAAAAATACTGCATAGGAGAGATGATCTTTTCTGTGCAGACTGAATACAAGCATATGGCAGAAATTTCGTGCAAGATGTGTTTCTTATTTCAAATGAATGTCTTAAAATTTGTGGTTGCTTATTTAGTTACAGTGGACTTTTCTGTTGGCAAATCCCACCCAAATTACAGCACAACCTAATAAATCAGTTAATCTTTTTCCCTTTGAGGAGGAAAACCTGAGCTTCATTTGACAGGTTTCTTCCTGCAGTGATTTTAATTCCCATGGATGAGTTAGAAAGGCTTGGAAGACGGGATTTATAATGGAAGTACTGACAGACCCTTAACTGTAGCCTAGGTGCTCTGGCAGTGGGCTTTTCCACAGTAAAAGCTTTTTGATTAGATATAATGTGGTGATATACTGTATAACAAAATAGTAGGATCTTCTTTTTATGCTCTACAGTGCTGCAAATTCCTGCCCATCTAGCCCCCGTGGTGCAGGCTCTTCAGGGTACAAAATGAGTCGTGTAATACCATCTGACCTACATTTAATGGCTGATAATTCACAGTCAGAGAATGACAAGGAAGCATCGGGTGGAGATAGCCCAAAGGTAAACATGGTTTGAAATCAATCCCATAAATTATATTGTGAGTGAATGTAAGACTTCAGAAACTTTGTTTGCTGAAGTAGATGCAGTGTGTCATTTTAATATTGCAGACTTTAAGAACAGTTGGTAGATTTTTGTGATTAGAGATGACATTTGTTCATGTATCTATTTATCAATATCCCTCTCTTCCCTTTGGGGGAGGGTCGGTATGTATTTTATCCGTGGGCCTGTAGGCTGTTGAAAATTCTTTGCTGTTGAAAATCCTTTACTGTGGTATGTGTCTCAGATTTTTAATGCTATTTTTTTATTGTTATCTTTTAATCAGAAGAGCAAAATCATCTTAGTTTCTTTTCTGCCTTAAGATTTTGACCATTCAAAAGTGCCTTAAGTTAACTGTATTTTTAACTTTTGATTTAGAAAGGGGGGTATATATTCAAAGTTTACTGATGCAGACTTTTCTTTTTGTTGTACAGGATGACTCTAAGCCACCTTACTCCTATGCACAGTTAATAGTACAAGCAATTACAATGGCACCTGATAAGCAGCTTACACTAAATGGAATTTATACGCACATAACTAAAAACTACCCATACTACAGGACAGCAGACAAGGGCTGGCAGGTAAATTTGCTTTCTGGAATTTCTGTGAGTAATACTGGCAGCCGTAAATGCTCATAAGCAGTCAGTTGGTGAACCCAGCAGCCCTTCATAAATAGAATCTCTCAAATAAGTGTGTTGTCTCTTTCCTGATGTAAGTTCTCCAGCCACATAGCCAGTTTACATGATTTGGTATTTGAAATGTTGTTTTACTCATGGAATGGTATCTGTAAACCTCTAGGAGGGATGAATACAGACTTCTGGGGAAGAAAAGTCCAGTTGGCACTGGGGATTTGAAACTACGTATGCTATCTAGGAATGTAGCTATATTCTGCAATTTACAATTGTGTAAACATCTGGATTATTATTTTTGAGATAAAATTAAGATGTTAAATGTTAACAAGTTCAGTTTTATTTGAAAGCCATGATCTTAACCATGCACTACAGTGAAGGAACAAGCATGTAGTATCTGTCCTCATTTTGCACTATTGCGTGCCCTGTTTTGTTTGTGCAACACAGGCTGTTTGTGAACTTAATCTGCACGGAGTTACACCAAGCCTTTCCACTCTGCAGAATTAATTTCTGCTTTCTTTTCATTTTTCAAAGAGACCAACCTCAGCATTTGCCAGGATGACTAACGGAGTATGAATCAGTCTGGCACAGACTTCCCAGATACACATAAGGATATTCAGTGCCTTTGCTGCCGTTTTTAGTTTCAGCAAAGGACAGAAGAGCACAAGTATCAGGACAGGCCCGTTTGCCCATGTAACATTCAGACTGCGCTGTCAGTCATGGGGTATCAGTTTCCCTGTGTTGCTGCTTAGTTCAGTCATGATCTGCAACAGAGAGGCATGCTCTGAAGTTATTTTCAGGGAAGTAAAATTTGGAGAGACTGGGGGAGGGGAAGAGTGCTGCACAAGTAGAAGACTGGAGAATACATGTGGGCTCAGGAGAGGAATAGGTTTTTAATCTATTAATCAGATACATATTTGTCATAGGGCCTAGATGAATGTTGATTCTCTCTTAGAGGAATTACAAAGTTAGTGGGGAATGTAACTGTTCCCAGCTTTTTGCTAATGGTTCCGGTAGTAAAAGGGCGTAGCTGTTGTGGCTACGAAGTGTTTTCTGTTTCCCTTTCACATACAAACCATGCAGAATCCTGGCTGCAGTCATACTAACAGATTTGTTTTAGCAAGAAGATTCTGTTTATAAAATGTTGGTGTGTTTTTTGCTTCCTGTTCTGAAATACCTGGAGTATCTGTGCGCATAGTGCTCCTTGATGTAAGCAGTGTAGAATCAAACATGCACATACATTACAATGCATGGTTAAAGAGTTCTGCCTTAGAACAGTGTATGTGTTTAGATGTATGATACTTCATAAAACCAAGGTGATAGACACAGTAGACATGGTATGTTATAAAATAATAAATTAACACCTATTTGTAAAAGCAGTTGGAAAAACTGAAAATCAGATGCTGTTCAGTCACTTGTCATACAGAGCACTGCTCTAACACCCACAGGCGTACCTTGTGCAGCAGTAGCTTTGCTATCTTTTATCCATCATGTGTTAGATTACGGTTACGGTGAGTTATAGGTGTTTTAAATAGTATCTGAAAGTATATATGTGTATATTATTCGAAACACAGAGTACATACATGCATATAGTATCAAAATCCTATAGTTTAATCAATAGTTCTGAGGTATTCATAGCCTTTAATATATAGAGGTCTCATTTTGTTGGGCACTTGAAGGCTCCTCTTTGTGAATTTATTTTAGCAGGTACTTTCAGATCTACTGTTTCATTTTTGCATATGGAGAAGTAAATACAATTTACAAACATGTTCTTGGCATCTTTCTAGTTCTGTTTCAGTTTTTGGCAGGGTAAACCATTTCTGGTTTCATCAGTTTGCATTTAAGAAGCCATACATGGTTATCATTGCTTTAAGTTTTCTAAACTTGCCATCAGGGTCATGGACTCAGACATTTGAGCAAGATTTGCATTTGATTTTGCAAATTTTAAAGAGCTTTTGTTAACTTAAACCTTTTTTTCTGTGTTTCCCGTTTCCCCTCAAGCGTTTCAGTATGTATGCTTATTGTTACTTCCCTTTTGTTCAGTGATAATGTTTAGAGAGATTTTGGGGTTTATGTATCTTAAAAGAGAATTTATGTGTGCAAAACCAAGCATAGATACAGCCACTTAAGGGTGCTAGACACTCTCTGCATCTCTCTGATCAAAGAGTTGTGTGTGCTACAGCAAAGTGAGGGTGAAGTGATGTGCACACTGGAGTGAGTGCAGTGACAAAGATCTCAATAAGAGCTGTTCTAGGACCTGCCATTTGTTGTTTTTCTAGACACACTAAATCCTTGGCTCCTCTGATGAGGCAGACTGGACTGTGGATGAACTCCCAACAATCTAGCTGCATTTTGAACTTGTCTTTAACCTTATCTTTCCGTGTTGTGGAACAGTAAGATTATCACATAAGATCAGAATCCTGTATCCCTCCTAGAATGAACTGACATTGACACCTGGGAAAGGGGTGGTGTATGAAGACTGATATTTTTTTTCATGCTGCATTATGCGCAAGTATTTGTAGTGTTCTAACCGCTCATTGCAATCACTGTTTCTCATCAGAGAATTAAATGGGATTCCTGTTACTGCCTCATTAGCATACCGGGGTTTTAACTGTTGGGAAAGGTTTAAAAAATGCAAGAGTCCTTTCAGATTTATGGCACTGCCTTTGTAGTGCTCCGAGTTCTGTTGAATTAAGAGCTGAACCCCGAGTCTCCTGTAGTACAAACTGCTGCAGTAGGCCACATTCTGACTTGGAAAAGTTATATGAATTCTACATATTTTTTTATGTTCCATAGAATTCAATACGTCACAATCTCTCTCTGAATCGTTATTTCATCAAAGTACCACGTTCCCAGGAAGAACCAGGCAAAGGCTCATTCTGGAGGATAGACCCTGCCTCTGAAAGCAAATTAATAGAGCAGGCTTTTAGGAAAAGGCGGCCTAGGGGAGTACCTTGCTTTAGAACCCCTCTGGGACCACTCTCTTCTAGGTAAGGAAAAACAGATGAACAAAAAGACTATGGCTGTTGTTTAATCTTCAGGCTGATACAGACTTGATAGTTTTGGATACAGTCACAAGTTTAGTAATTTAATTTTAAGCAGACTCAGTGTTTGAATTCTGTATGATTGACTAGGAGGCTGCCCCATACACTAGGCTTGTGTTTATTGCTTGCTTTTAGTGTTAAAGAAGTGACTCGGTTTGCATAACTGTCAGATTGTTAATGTAAGCAAACCTTGCTATACCTTTGGGTTTTGGCACAGTTCTAGTTCTAATTTCTAACTGCCATCTACTGCATTTTAAAACTGTTTGCAAAGACAATTACCAAATACTGGCTACCATGTTATTGAACTTAGAGATGACAATTATGTATTTAGATTGATAATGTTTGAGCAGAATCATAATGGGGAAATAAGTGGGTTTAAATTATTCCTCTGTAAAGTTACAGCCTTTCTGCTAGTGCAGATCTTGTATTACTTGTCCTTAGACTGAGATTTGCTTATTGCTCTTCTCCATCAGAAGAAACGTTCATGTTTCACACATTGAGTCTTCCTAAGAAGGTATCCAGCCACTTCTTCTCCGTTAACTGTACCTGAAGTTTGCTTTTAAATTCTGTCCCGGTTTAACAGAAGCTTTATAAATGCTCATCAGAACTGCTTTGGGTTGTAACTGTACTTGCCAGAAGGCAGAGGTGCCCTCGTGTGGCCAGTGTGTGTTATGGTCTCTTTAGAGGAAAGTCACTGTCTTTCATGGTTCAGAAGTTAAAACACATCAGCTGCTGCTTTCATTTTTAAATACAGAAGTGCCCCAGCTTCTCCTAATCACTCTGGAGTGTTGTCTGCGCACTCCAGCGGAGTCCAGACCCCCGAGAGTCTGTCCAGGGAAGGATCTCCAGTCCCAATGGAACCTGAGCCTAGTGCTATCCAGCCAAAACTAGCAGTAATACAAGAAGCACGATTTGCACAGAGCGCCCCAGGTGAGGAATCCTTCTGTAAGTGTTTGGGCATTGGAGTGGGAGAGGGCTAATGTGTAACTACCAAGGCTTCACATGTACACTAAAAAAGGGTAGATATTAAACCTCTTCACATTTAGAGCAAGTCCTCAATAAACTTAAAGACATGCCAGGGAAATTCTCTTTGTGTACATAAAGCTGTTAGCTCTATGCTGTTCCAGCACCCTTGACCACTTTGTTACTAAGCAGAGATTGTGCTTCTGTCCTGTGCAGGACTGTACTGTCTTGTAACAGTTGTCACTTCCTTTCAAAACATATTCTTTCTTGTTTAGAAAAAAACCCAAAAGCTTTGTTACATGGGTTAAGAAACAAATGTATGTATTGTGTGCATATGTGGTCATGTCACCCCTTCAAAGGTGGGGATAAAAAGACTTAAAAGGATAAAGAAAGGACAGACTTGGGTGATAAGAAAATTGCTGTTAAAAAACCAAACTACTCTCTGTGAGGCATGATGGCACAAGGATGTATTTGTTTAATTGCTTTAGTATATACTCTTGCCATCTATCCATTTTCTTGGTGATATTGTGTTACTACAGAAGTATCAGTGATCATTCTGTGGTGAAGCAGAGATACCAGCCTTTCCCCAGCCTAGGAAGCTGAGAGTTTTACCAGTGCAGACATGCTCCACACAACATTTGAAGCTCCTGTTTCCATCTATGGAAAGCAGTTTTATTAAATGAGTATTAAACATAGCTTTGGTAGTACAACCGTATTTGGGGAGAGGTAGGAACTTTTGCTCAAACAGGGTCTTGCTGAGTGAATGCAGCACTTTAATGTGTGGCTTGAAATAGCCAGGTGTCATAATCTTCATTGTCCAGTTACATCTTCTGGATCATTTGGGCTTTAGCGAAGGGGTTGTTAATCCTCTGAGGCTTTAGTGTAAGTTTAAAAGAATGATTGGCTTAAAAGTAACAATTAAAATTGGCAGCCTAATTTTTCTCTCTCTCTTGGTAGGATCACCTCTTTCTAGCCAACCAGTTTTAATTACTGTACAACGGCAGCTACCACAAACTATTAAACCCGTCACCTACACTGTTGCAACTCCTGTGACAACATCAACATCCCAGCAGCCTGTAGTTCAGACAGTTCATGTTGTCCACCAGATACCAGCTGTGTCTGTCACAAACGTGACTGGATTAGCACCAGCAAACACTTACACTGTAGCTGGACAGGCAGTAGTCACGCAAGCTGCAATGGTAACCCAGCCCAAGGTAGAACCTCAAGAGAATGGAGACCACAAGGAAGTAAAAGGTGAGAAGCTGTGGGGTTAGTTGCTTTGCTGGCTGTTTATACTGAAAGATGATTATTTGAGACTTCATTCCAGATAAACACTTGAGATACTTAGATAAAACTGATGATTTTGCATCATAATATCTCAGATATGTTGAGCTTGTAATAAAATATGTTTTTTCACTGAAGGTTGACTGAGTAAAACCAAATGGTTCTTTAGCTCTTGTTTTTAATAATGTTTTGTCTTGTGTTTTTCAGTTAAAGTGGAGCCTATACCTGCTATTACTCATGCTACAATTGGAGCTGCTAGTCGTATCATTCAGACATCTCAGACAACCCCCTTACAGACAGTTACTATAGTGCAACAGGCACCTCTAGGTCAACACCAGCTACCAATAAAAACTGTAACACAGAACGGAACGCACATAGTACCCATCACCACTGCGATACAAGGACAGGGCAATGCTGGTACGTATGCTGTGGGGATGCTCTGTTGCTTTGTCTGTGTTAAAATCTTAACAGTTCAGCACTGGTTATGTGTTCTCATGTGTTAAGTTTTAAAAATACATAGATTACAGCCATGTAAGGGATTGTTCCCTCCTGGTTGGTAGGAACTAGTGTTTCTCTTCATTGATGTTCACTTGAATAGCTATTTATTCTCTTTGTGGTCATTAAAGGAATGTACTTGGTGACAACCTGTTCTCCCTCCTCATTAAACCCAGGATATAAGTAAATTTTAAAAGAAGTTCCTGTAAAACAGTGCTACTAAAATGATAACTGCTCCCAGATGATTTATCAAGAACCAACCAACAGGAGAATCAGACAGAACTTGCTTGTGGGTTGGCTTTTTGAACTGTTACTTTTTAGTCTCTTTTTGTTGAACCTGCACTAAAAATGACAAAAAATTCCATGGGATTTAGAGATTCCTCTTGATGAAATTCACCTTTCCCCTCACAGGTGCCATGGTCTGAGTGGGTAGCAGTACCTTGCCATAATTTTCATCCAGTCACACTTGTTCACAGGGCTTTCAGTTCTGGTTTACTTTGCAGAGCATGCAGCTTATTCTATCAGTTTCGCTTTGTGATGTTATCTGGTACTAATAGGAGCTTTGTTATCATAGAATATATGTACAGAAATAGTGTTAGGCTACCTTATATCAACTTACTACCTGCATTTGTGCTCTAAAGTCTTTCTAATGGAGTGAATTATCTGCTTTATTTCCTTTTTTTTCTTCTTCTTCCATTGCTGACATTTATAGGTCAGTGTTCTGTCTGCTTCCACTTCATTTCCAGCTTAAGTAAAGGAAAAGCAGTCACTGTCAGACTTCACAGGCTCTTCTTTGTCAGAAGGGATGTATGACTTGAGCCAGTAGTCATAGATAGAAAAGTTATTTTTAAAAGTAGGAAATAGTGCTTCTTGGTTTTTTTCTTGGACTCTGAAATCTCAACTGATTTCAGCATGTTTTCCTTGGTAGAGAAGCCCAGTGCCTTCTAGGCCTGTCTAAGAAATGTGGCCTACCATAGGAGTAGAATTGTGGTGCTTTTCTATAGTGAAAAGGTGCTTTCAGATCTTACTCTCAGCTAAACACTTCGGCAGTGCTTTTTCCTAACTGTCAGTTTAACATAAAGCTGTGAAGCTCAAAATAAATTCACTTTTCTTACTGCAGAAGAAAATGATGTAACTAGATAGTCTTTGTTTCACCTTTCAGTGTAGATTTCAGACATCATTGTTCTTTTGTGCATCTCATACTTCCACGTATGGGCTGTGGCAGCAGCCAGCAAGTCACTTTCTACTAAACAGACCCTGGAGTGAATCAGTGCATTTATTAATGCATGTTTGAAGATGAGAGTTAACTTTCTGTGTTTACTTAAGCAACAATAAATTTGCAGTAAGGCATTTTATTCAGAAGCAGCTATCTCTAAGGTACCTATGCCAAAATTATACAAGGAGTAGCTTTTCTCATAGAAGCTGAATGACTGTTGAGATACAAGAACCATTATTTTGTTATTTACAAGTTACATGTTATTTTACAGTTGGAGTGAAGCCTTTTGCATCAGGTAAATATTCTCTCAGTTCTGCTGGTAAGCACTAAGTACAAACCAGTTTGGTTACATGCAGAGGTGATATTGCAGGTATGCTAGGATAACTTACTAAGAACAAATGCAACAAATTTAGAAGTAAGAGTTCCTTATGGGCTTCATGTTTTAGGAGAATACTGTAATAAAGGCAGCAGAGCTGAGGAAAGGGAGTGTGGGTATAAAAAGGAGGCGCCTGATCATGGTTAGATAATTTTTCATGAAGTCCAATGAACAAATAAACACATCATCAGTATTTTGCATTATTTGAAAGACATTTGAATTTTTGATTTAAGAAAGCCAGGGTTGATACTGAGGAGCAGACTGCTGACAAGTAGGGAGAGGGAACTTTTGGATGTCTTGGAAGGTTTAAAGGACTGTTCTTGCCCATTAATAGTGACTTACAGTATCTCACCATGGAACAAAAAAGATGAAAATCTTGTGTAGGGTGTTTGAAACATATACACCTGTTGATCTAATTTTGTTGTGCTCTTGAATCTAATCAAATGGGTCATTTCTTAACACTAGTACTTTTTGAAGTGCTGCCTTTTCCTTACATGGTGGGTCAGGGCCTCATTATCTGTCAGAGAGGAGTCACGCCTCTGGGTGATGTGACTTGTGTAGCTTGTGTTAAATAACTGATAGCCACAGATGGCTATGTCACAGTGGTGCAGTCCTTCAGGCTAGGTAATGCGTTCTGCGGTTATCTGCAGACTCAGCCAGAACCTATGAAAATGGGATCTTGACTTCCCTTGCTAGTTCTGTTACAAATTACATTGTAGCTGTGGCTGTACAGTGTAGCTCTCAGCTATTTAACCCCTCTGTATCTTCAGCTGCCCAAAGGCAAAACAGAGATATATCCGTGTTCTTCTGCCTTTGTCGAAATGTGTGTGAGTGTTGAGTGATTTGGGCAAATGTCCTTCAGGTTTGTACAAAGAGCAAACAATTGGACCTGAATCTCAGCTGGGATTGCAAATACCCCATGTAGCACCAATAAAGGAGTTCATGGTTGCACTGACAATACGGGTTTGCTTTCAGCATCTTCTGTTTGATGGAGATTAGTGTGCTGAAGTTCTTCATTGTGTTTTCACAGCTGCTGCGAGTCCTTTGCATATGTTGGCGACCCATGCATCTGCCTCGGCCTCCCTCCCAACCAAGCGTCAGAATGGAGACCAATCAGAACAGCAGGAACTCAAACGTATCAAAACAGAAGATGGAGAGAGCATAGTCATAGCTGTTAATGTGGACACCCCACCTGTGGCAGTGAGTGATAAAGGCAGCCAGAACTAGAAACTTAGGGGAGTTTCTTTTTTGTTGTTGTTGGTTTTTTTTCTTTTCTTTTTTTCTTTTTTTTTTTTTTCTTTTTTTT
>NDXB01012152.1:123279-255616 GCA_002631895.1 Agapornis roseicollis
AAAAAAAAAAAAAACAAAACAAAACTCCATGGTGCCAAAAGGAGACACTTAAATATAACACCTAAAATGTTGGAACATGTTCTCACGCAGTGGGGAAAGGGGCCCTGTGATCAGACTTCAACTTTCAGCACTGAAAAAAAAAACCCAACACAGGTGGCCTTAAAACTTGGTAATTTAAAGTCAAACTGCAAACCATCTTGTTCCAGAGGCTGTGACCCCCGCTCCTCCCTGCCCCTACCGAACTGTGCACACTGAGAAATACAGTGTTGGGGAGGGCTGCAGCTTTAAAAAAATCTTTATCAGATTATTTTAAGGACTGAGTATCTCAGTGTAACGGCAGCATGATAAGCGCTTAGTGTGAACTGGTTTCAAAAGATTGTATATTCCTCAAAGGGAACAGAGGCAAGGAGCCATTTCCTACATCTTGGCAGCTAGCCTTTCATAATGACCTACCCGATGCAGTTGTTGGTAGATATGCAGTATTTTGTTGTTCACATGTGGAATTAGAAATTTTTGAGGTGTATTTTCATTTCTTTGCAAAACAATGGGGTCTTTGACATTTCAAATCACTCCATTTCTACTCCGGAAACTTTGGAATCACACAATACTTTTCACGTGAAATTTTGTTTGGTAAAAACTGAATGTAGGGTTTTTTTAACCAATGGAATGATTTACTTTTGTCTGTCCTGTTCCAGTTCAGATAAAGCTACTTTATTACATCTGCAAATTTTCATATTTTAGCAGTTGCCTGATAAATTTAATCAAATTTTATTACCATGTGTAGTGATCAAATGCTTCTTTGGGCTTGCATGTAACTGATTAGAAATTACGATGTAAATGAGCCGTTAACTGACGTAAAGAACTGCTATGAATTTGACCAGAGCTGCACTTACCTGTTTCTCTTTCTGCTACCTTTTGCTGTTTGTTACTTTGTGTTGACTTTGACTGTCCCTGGCATATTTTTCCAGTCTAAAGTAAAACAAGAGTCTTGCTTAATATTGTGTATGTTAAGATAACAGACTGTTCTTCATTTAGAAAGATGAAAATCTTTATCACAAGTCCTTTTAAAAAGAGTAAAAATTATCTTGTCAGAGGTATATTCGATATTTTTAAGCTTAAGCACCCATCAGTAGAACTTAATCTGACCAGTTTCTCCGTAACACTTTTGATGTCCTCCACTGACCCCTCAGGGTCTCCAGTGAGTGTAGCTGTTGTGGTTTTCTAACAGTGGCTACCATGTTATTCTAATACTTTCTTTTTTTTCAGTGTGTGTTCTGCAGTTGAACATTTTAAGCTGTATTGGTAATTTCTCACTTTAATCGTGGTAATAGATTCCACTTTACATTTCAAAATTAAATTGCAACGTAAGGCTGCTGTTCAGTCTTTAATTCACATTAATGTCTTATCTCCTCATGCAGTCAGGTGAGTGGAAGCTGCATCGCTGGCTTCAGTTGAATCTGATTTTTGTCATTTTCTGTACTAACGATGCATTATTTATATTTTCCTTTCCCTGTATGAAAGGAAAGATCGTGTTCTCATGCTGGACTGAACAGTTTGAAGTGGTTTATTTAGGCAGCTTTTGGGAACTATTTACCTGAAGACCAAATATGAGAAATCTGTACAAGTTTTGTGTTCATCCACAAAATGGAACTGTTACAATGTCTCTGCAGATAATACATATTAAAAAACTATGGAAAAAAAAAACCAACTCTACACAAGCTGAATTTATAACAGGCATTGAAACAAACCGCATAACCTGGAAAAGAACCGTTTCTGTAAACCTGCAACGTTTTCTTTAGAGGTTTTAAAAATAAAAAAGTAAAGTTTTAACATACTTTTTTTAAAAAAAAAAAAGTAAAGTTTTAACATACTTTTTTTAAAAAAAAAAAAGTAAAGTTTTAACATACTTTTTTTAAAAAAAAAAAAGTAAAGTTTTAACATACTTTTTTTAAGAAAAAAAAAAATCCAGTACTAGTAATTTAATTTGGTGTTGAATGAATTGACTAGAATGTGGTTTATTTTCAGAAGTGAGAATCTGTTCACAACTAGGGCTAGGTGAATAATAGTGTATAAGATTTTTTAAATAAAATTAAATTTTATTCAGCAAATTAACTAAGTTGACATTACTGCACCAGTGTGTTTGAAATATTTATGTGTATTTTGGGGCAATTAATCCAATTTATGTTGGCAGTGCCACAGGAAAAGCCATCAGACCAAACCAGCCAAGGTGTCCGCACTGTCAGGTAATGATAGGCAACATCCTCGGGGCACAGAGGGAGGTGGGAATATGCTGTGGCCTGACTCTGAGTCCTGATCTTGGCTGGGATGGAGTTAAGTTTCTTTCTAGTAGCTGGTAGAGTGCTGGGCTTTTGCTTTAGCCTGAGAATGATGTTGAATAATGTTGCCGTGTGGTGGGGTTCGATGCTTCTTGGTACATGTGGAGTTCGGCACAAGAATGTGTCTTTGTTCAGGTGGATGAACCCTTTGGGAAAGCTGCAGAATGGGAGAAAACTGCTTATGCTTTTCTGTTAAGAATCACATCCACAGACCCACACTTTGGGTGGTGCTGAGGATGCTTCTGCAGGACCATCCCCAGTGCTTTTGATGAGTGCAGGGTTCTGTCCTGACTAAACTGAATCGTTGGGTCGTTAAGACAGAGCTGTTCCCTAGTTTGTCAGTGTAGCGATGAGCATCCCATCACCAGTCCAGCAGTGGTGACCACAGGATGGTAGAGGCAGAATGAGACTTTGGTTGCGCTGCTGCTCCTGAGATGATGCTGGTGACCTTCTTAAAGTGGTGTGAATGTGCTGCTCGTCCTGGACACCTGCAGTCAACAGGATCTTTCTTTTGCAAATGGAAAATTTCTTCAGGTGATTCATGTACACAGAGAATTGACCTCTCTTTAGGAACTATTACAACCTTTGCGTTGCCTTTGGTGTTTTGTGATGCAAGGTATTATTCCCTTTTGTGCTCCTTCTTAGCTGCCTGTTTTGTGTTCTTTCTGTTAAAAGTCAGCTTTTGTGTCACCTTTAGAATGACTTTGAGAAAGACTGAGAATTACAATGTACAGAAGAGCCANATTTCTTCAGGTGATTCATGTACGTAGAGAATTGACCTCTCTTTAGGAACTATTACAACCTTTGCAGTTGCCTTTGGTGTTTTGTGATGCAAGGTATTATTCCCTTTTGTGCTCCTTCTTAGCTGCCTGTTTTGTGTTCTTTCTGTTAAAAGTCAGCTTTTGTGTCACCTTTAAAATGACTTTGAGAAAGACTGAGAATTACAATGTACAGAAGAGCCAGTGTTCATGTCTAGTGACAGAAGTGTTTGTCTCTCCGCTACCACCACCATGTTCTGTCCTTACACAGACCCCTCTCTCTGCTGGAACCAGCTGTGTGTAGATGGTCTGGTAGGGTGGCAGCATGGCCAGTGGGCTGCTTCTACCTTTGGACACCACAGTTCTGCCATCATGCTGAGTGTTGTACAACCTGGCATGGTGACACTGAGTCTGCAGAGCAGAGGGGAACTGCAGGTGGAGTGGTGTCAAAGGCTAGTGGTACTGGGTCACTAGGGTTAGTCTTAATTCTGAGCTGCTGCTACACCATGCTGTGGTGTATTTACCTTGATGCCAGCAGCTGGTGGTGTGCCATTTTAAACTGCTGGTTCACGTAAGTACCTTGTGCCATGCTGACCCCAAAAGCCACAAAAGCACTTCTGCTCCCTGAGCCACTTCCCCAGGCTGATGGCTTCACAGAGGCAGCATGAGGCAGTGCTGCTTTTCTGGCTTTTAACATGCAAAGTCGTATGGAAATGTTGGGGTTGAGAATTACTTAAATCCAAAAGTGGAATTTGATGTTTCAGCAGTCAGTTTTGGATCTATGGTTTGTGTCTTGGTTTAATTTCACTCAAAAGATAAATTTTGATTGGTCGGTTGCCATTAATACAGATTGGGTTGGGATTTGTATAGTTGTGATTTTGTGTATATATATATATATGTGAGAGATAAATATCCATATAGGATAGATTATATCTCATTTACACTAAACTGAAGTGCTGCTTTCTACTAACCTGACTGACCCCTGATACACTTTTACATTCTGAGAATTCTGTTGGGCCTGGACCACAATCAGTAGATAAAGGGAATGGCTGCAGTTCGGAAGTACATGGGCTGCTTTTAATCATCGGGTTCTTCTTGATCGGATCTGTGGACTGGCAGCTGAAACAAGCTTTGCTCCTGCTTCTTTTCTTTCCCAACTATTAATTAATTAAGAATTATTTTTTCTATCAAAGAGGCTCATTCTTCTGGGAGTTGTGTTGCATTTGAGGCTGAGCTCAGGTATGTGGCAAGGGAGTTCAGTAATTTAACAGAACGCTGGCCACAAGTGCAGCGATGGAGCCCAGGTTGCCACATGCTTAACAGATTATTGTTTGTTTAGAAATCACTCTAGTGAGAGCTGCACTGTCTGGACTCATTTCCATGAGTGGTGGTTTGGTTTCTGAGCCTCTTTTATACTTTAGTTACATGCTTTTTGGTTTTTGTCACTGGGGAAATGCTTTTGTCTAAAGTACCAGAAAGCCTTGCTGCGTGCTGGGTCTTGCTTTTCATGTCAAGACTTCCAGGAGCTGAGAAGAAATCAAAAGTGGGCCCCAAAACTCCTGCAGAGGGCTGGAATATTTGAAGCTGAAAGAGCATAACCTGTTCCTTTAAGAAGAACAGCCTCCTGTGTGAATCCCACAGGATCTCTTGCAGCCAGGCCTGAGGCCCTGCCTTGTTTGAACACATACAACCTNACTCCCGATGCTCGTTAAATTATGAGTAGCTGAAAGAGCATAACCTGTTCCTTTAAGAACAGCCTCCTGTGTGAATCCCACAGGATCTCTTGCAGCCAGGCCTGAGGCCCTGCCTTGTTTGAACACATACAACCTTTGGGGAAGAAGGGGGAATAAAAGCAGCAAAATGGGGGTACTGAAATTCTCAGCAAGACAGAGGTCACAACCTGTGGGCCTGGAGTAGAACTCACTCCCAAGTGGTCACTGCTCCGGAGCCACTATATCCAGGTCAGTGGTGTCTGCCATGGACAAAAGCACTAGTTTTGTGTCTTATGTATTATACCTTAAAGTAGAAGATACAAGATCGTTAAAATACCTAGAGGTCACTGTGGCTCCTGCCAGGAGTACCTGGTTGGCATTACCAGTTGATTCAGTGCACTGGCTGATCCATTAGTTTTCCCTTCAGTATTTTGAACTGTGACACAGGTACTGTGGAAAGAGGCAGCAGAATGGGGAGAGAAGGCATTTAGTTATTTTTAAATAAAAACAACTTAACGGTCCATGTACTTAACCAGCTGATGCTGATGGAAAGACTTCTTCAAGAATAGTCCTATTTAGACTTACATTGCAAATTCTGCCAGCTCCTCATGGTGGGCACATAAACCCAGTAGCACCATGAGCCTGTTTCCCTGCCAGTCTGCAGGGCTGGTGTGTGTCTAGCCACATGCTAAACCAGGTGTACTTACAGGAGGAAAGGCTAGTGGGCCCCTGGACTGGAACACTTGTGCTAAGCTAAGAATTTGACATTTAAAAATCTATTTAATCCTCTTCTGGTTGCACAGAGCAGACTTCTGCCAGCTTACCTTGCTCTCCTTGTACGCTGCAGCTTCCTGTAGAGCGGGGCAACATTTCAAAGGTGATGGCTGCTCATTCTGGCCTTGCAGACTTGATCTGTATGAAGTGTATACCCACCTGGGTTGTGATTTGCTGGTGTCCTGCCCAGGAGTGAGTATACATTCCTGCTGTGTGGGTGAGCTTACTGCTGCCTGTCTGAGCTTCACAGGGCACTGGCCCTGCAGCCGTGCAGTATCTTAGATCAGTCCATCTAATGCATAAAGTACAGCTTTCCAAACAGGTGATTAAAGTACCAGATGAAAATATGTAAAACCTTCAAAGCACCATGCAGAAGCCTTGATGTTTTAGGTAGTTTCCCTGCTGTTGAAAGCAAGTACAGCTGACTGGATCGTACAGAACTCCAACTGTGCCAGCGAGAGGACATCTGTCAGCCTCAGAGGATCATCTCTTGTGTTGTCCTGCTCTGGGGAGATGCAGATGTTGGGTGTCAATACCAAGGTATGTGTCCCAGGCAGCAGTTCATAGCTTTACTGTCCTCTGTTTACATCCAGCTTCTGTCCTTCAGCAGTGATCACTATGTTACTTACTTACCCCACACCTCCGCCATTAGGACCTTGGCTGTGATCATCAGCAAGTACAGCAAAATTAGTCACTTTTATTTAAAAGAAATAACATTACAAATAAGTGTGCAAAACAATTTCTGTGATTATACACGTAAAAGCAACATGCAACTTTGACATCAAAGTCTGCGTAGAAGTTAGTCCTTAGTATGTTACATGACACTAAACGGAACTTGTCAAATTTAGTGTGCAGCTAAACAGCCTTAGAGGGACCTAGCATCTGTGAAATGGGATTCTGAAGAGGAGGCCTCCCCTTCCCTGGGCATTCTGTGCTCGGAGCAGAGCTCGCATCTATCTCGGCTTCTTGTTTAGCATCTTGTGCCTTAGTTTAGCAGTAAATATGTATTGGCCACGTAACAATTTTGGGAAGGAGTTTACATGTCAGTGGGTTTAGTCTCACCTGACTGTCCCTAGGCCAGCAGAACTTGGTATACAACATCCCATGTGGAAAGAAAAAAAGGAAGGGTGGCAGGTTTGAAGCCACTGCAGACAGGTGCTTCATGCCCCCTGGTTCAGTGACCATGCTGGAGATGTAGTATCCCATCACAGCATTCCAGAAGCATCAGAACAGCTTGTGCACTGGTACAAGGGTAGCACTTAATCCTGGAGCAGTTCTGTTGCAGGAGGAATCACTCACCTCCACTGCTCCAGGGGCTCCCAGTGTCCGAGCACCCTGTGTAACTGCTCTGTACTCTGGGGAGAGGGCAGTTGGGTCAGCTAGTACCTAAACCCGCCGTCAGCCTTCCTGTGCAGTTTGGCATCTTCCATAGTTGGTACTGATCACTTGACTCAGCCACGGGCACATGGGAGCAGTGGCCTGGGGCTGTGCAACTGCCATCCCCTTCCCTCTCCAAACCAGGTCAGGCCAAGCCTGGCTGAGGCTACAGCCAGTTCTGGCCAGACACTTGTCCCCCCTTTCCTCTCTTCCCCTTGGGTGTGCTAAGGCACCACCCTGCTCCCTACTGGGCTGGTAGAGGTTTATCTGCACATGGTGTTCCCCCACTCCCAGCCATTCATAACTCCTCTGCTGGCACTTCCCTTTCTCTGAGGCCAGTGGTAGGTCTGTCCAGCCCTGCAGCTCTTCAGTGTGGCAGGCACTCACGTTCAATTGAAAGTCGTTTCACAGTTTAGAGCAAGAGAAACCCAGTAGGCACAAGCTTGTTGAAAGCCACATCTTGAAACTTGAGTTGATGACAGTAACCCAAAGAGATTTTAATGATGAATACTTGCAGAAATGAGAATAAACATACGTAGTCCACTACTTCTGAGCCTCCTGTGATTGTGCTGGGCCAGGCTTCTTAGTAAGGTCTGCTAGACTTCTTGATCAGTACTGGCCACTCATATACTGTCCTTCCAAAGGTGTGGAATAGCCAGGGCAGTGCTTTGACCTGTGCACTCCCCTCAACCCGATCAGAGCTTGTCATCAGTCATTTCTAGAAACTGAGCATAGACATCCCTTGAGCATTCCCCTTTTTGGTTGAACAAGAACTTGTAGTAGCTGCCATCTGCACATATTGCTGAAACAGAAACAAACAGGGTCAGTTCAGCTGGGCAGAGGCTCCCCAGCTCCAGGCCAGTATAGCTCAAAACCTGGCTCTCCAGACAGAACCTGGAGAAGCCTCCACTGCTTACCTAGGACAGCATTTGGCTCTGTTCCAAAGGCACAGATGCACGGAGAGCCTGAGGGAACCTGAAATTTGGAAAAACTCCATTTGGAACTGAAGTATTTGGGGAGAAAGGTGGCAGAGGCCAAACTGAAAGAGAGAGAGGGGAAAAAAGGCATAACAACTTAGTAAGATGTTGACTCGAGGTGATTAAGAACTGCTCGTGTGTTTGAACATGTCATCAGGTTCATGCTAATAGCTGGTTTTGATGGACTTCTTGTTTCCTTCTGCAAGGTATCCAATAATAGGTATGATTCCCCTTCTGGGGGAGGGGGACCCTACCACTAACTTCATTTCTGCTTCTACATTTTTAAACAACTGCAAAAACTGCCAAAGAGCTTGATTTTTAGTCAGATTTTAGAGAGAACTTTACGTAAAATGGCCACAAACTACGTGCTGAGATGGCCACAAAAGCGACATGCTGACCTGCTGCTGGAATCCTGCCACTTCACAAAGGACGTCAGTGAATGTGGCAGTTGCTGTTACCTTCCCAAACCCACAGCTCCACCCAAGCACAGCACTGGTCTTACCACCTCCACAGGGCACGTACTGACAAGACCCACATTTTGAACTCTTGTTAAATCCCCTCCACAGCCCCCAAAGGCTTCAGGATGCCTCTGGCCCTACCTTGACTGCTTATTTCTTTTGGGGTCCTCTGCAGCAAAGATGTGTACTGTGCCGTGGTCGCTGGACACGCAGATCAGGGAAGCATCCTGATTGAAGTTAATACTGTAGAGAACACAGGCGGTTGCAGTCTTGCTCCTGAACTTAACCCCCACAGCTCGCAGTGTGTGCAGCAATGCTGCCTGCAGCCGCTGGCTGGAGCAACTGCAGGGCAGGGAGCAACGGCTCCACTCCATGGGTGCTGGGGCTGCTCCTTTGCTGACAGGATGAAAATCCCCTCAGGGGCAAGTGTGTGGGCTCAAGCAGAGGGCTTGGTTTGTCTGCAGCCACACTGCAGGCTGCCCAGACACAGACAACATCTGTGTGGGACATTCGGCCACTGCTGCTGGGAGAACACACACGCTATGCTCTGAGCAGGTACTGGATTAAATGGGCAACACTTGTACCTGGAGTGGTGCTCAGTGGTGCTCCCTTCAGAAGGGAAGTTGCCCCACTCCTGGGAAAATGCTTCCAGCAGTGGATAAGGGTCAGACCTCTGCCAGGGGCTCTCACATGAAGAGTGGCACGGTGTGAGAATAAACCTCCCCTTTCCCAGGCTGCCCATCCCAGCCACTCTGGGCAGTGTTAAACTGTGGCACTGCCTTCCCCATATTCAGTGTGGAGGTTGAAGTATCCCCCAGCTCCCCTTTCCTGGACACACAGCTGGATTATCAGTACATAATCCATGCTGGGCTTCACCAGCTACTGCTTTCTCCTCACCAGCATGGAGCAGAGAAGAGGCAGCACAGGCCCAATGTACCCCTGTGCCTGCAGCACTGTCACTTCCCTCGGCTTCTTTGGAGATGACTTGAGTGCTGTTGCCTCAAGGGTGCCTCAGCACAACACCACCCACAAGAGCCAGCAGAGCAATTAAACGTACCAGTAGATATTGGCTGCCTGTGATCCTCTGCGTAGCTCCTGGATTAAATGCCCTGATGAAGTATCAAATATTCTTATGAGGGTCCCCTTGAAAAGGAATCAAGCATTACATTAGCAAAGACAGAGGCTTCTCTTTGCATCTGTGAATGCATCTGAGACTTCCACCTGATCTGCATGCCCTGCGTACACCATTTTTCAACTCTCATAGGTCTGGGAGAACCTCTCAGTGTTAACTTGTGGGAAGGATTATCGTATTTCACACACACCCCACAATATTACAATGCTTTGGTTCTTGTTCCTTTGCTACTCAACTCAGGAAATTTCTTCCAGGTTATGTTGTACAGCACTAGTGCAGCCCTGGCCTTAGTTTGCAAACACTGGAGCAGACTTTGGTTATAGCTTTCTGGGCTGGGGTTCTGCACATAGCTCCTTTCTTGTTCCCCACATTCACTATTCTGCTTTAGCTGCTACTGTGGAATTTCTTTTTCCCACTAAATACATGCAAGCTGTGGCTGGACTCACAATTAGTTCAGTTGAAGTAATGTAGAAGAATTAGTTACCTGTCACATGCTTATTACCTGTATTGATCCAACCCTGAGGGATCCCATAGTCAGGTTACAGGCAGTGCTGCGTTGGAGAACTGCACTTCAGTTAAGCTAAGCTGACACCAGAGATGCAAAACAAGTCAGTGATCCCAAATAAAGGGACTTTCACCTGATTAAGAGTGGGTCTGCCTCACCCCCCACAGCTCCTGCCATATACCCGGTAACAAAAGCATCTCTCTGGTCACACACCAGTAACTACCAGAACCCAGCAGAGAGAGGTAAATACCAGCTGAGATCTGATTTAAGACTCAAGCTGGAGATGTCTGCACCCTGCTCACAATGGCAGTTTGCCCATCCTCGTATTTCAGGCTGAAAACACTGAACCTTTTCTCTATACTAAGAGAGGAATGTGTTAAGACAAGTTCAGCAGATGACTATTCTATTTAGCAAAGGAGTTGGCAGCTTTAAGAGCTTTGTTTTGAAGATCTATAGTAAGAAAGCCTATGGCTGCACTTTCTGTTTTTAAGCTTTGTGACCTATAGGCTGTGCAGTAGAAACTCTTCTAAGCAGAGACTGGATGGATGGATTTAGCTTCTCCTTGAGCAAGTCATTTCAGCTGAGTGCCAGAAGGTAGCAAGGACTTGGCTACCTCAGCCCCAGTGCTCCTCAGGAGCCACATCTCACAAGCCAGCTTCCCAGACATCCCATGGAGAGGGCAGCTCCACAGCTTTGCCTCCTGTCTGGTGCTCTTTTCAGCACCAGCTTGCATTACACAGTAACTTCAGATTCTTGTCAGCATAATTTAAGCAGAATGAATGAAGGTGAAAGAAATAAGCCTCCCCCCACCCCCTTTGTTTTTAAAATCAGTAGTCTCTGATAGAAGAACACAACACTTGTGCACTGCTTGGGCCAGATCTTATTCATATGCCACTGAAAAGCCACTGGTGCAGTGCTAAAACACAGACATGACCTCTGGGTCACTGTGGTGTATCCTACCCCAGAGGAGCAGCAGAGATCCAGACTGACACTGTGCACGTCAGTGACAAATCTTCCAGGTAGTTGCTGCCAGCCTTTCCTATAAAAAGGATGCTACTTCCTATTTCACAGGAACTTCCTACACTGGAGCACACGCTACACCACAATGCAGGAGGATGTAGGACTCTTACTTTTTCTGATGCTGTTGCAATCCTTGTTCCCTGCAGGTTCAAAGTGATGCAGCTCAAGACTCCTTCATGGGCTGGTATGTCTACAGGAGGCTTTTCTGTATTGGCAAGATCCACTATCTGCACATGCCCAGTGTGTGTTCCAGGAAATGCAAGAAGAGAATTATTACTGTTCGGACAAAGGACACAGAGACCTAAAAGGCAAGGCAAAAAGAGAGTAAGGGTGTCGTTTCCATAAGGAAGCTCTCAAACATAAGTTTCTAAAGTAGTGGTAATTTCAGAATAAATGAACATACATGTAGGAAATCAGAATTTCATTTTAATGGCTACTGCAGTATCCCAAAACCTGATCTGCCCCTAAGCAAGAAGCACAGAGATGTAAGGGACTAGCATAGTTTTAACCTGCTCTCATCACTTCATTTCTAGTGGTGGTTACCCAAAACCTGCAGGTTCTCAGAGAGCAGCTCCATCAGCCTGCAACAGCAAAGGTGTTTTAAATAAGAAAAAAAGTCTCCTTAAGAGCTTAGAAAGGGTGAGAGTTTATAATAGGTGATAGTTTAGTTTCTCTACACACACACGGAGTTTAGAGGGTCTTCACACATGGCTCTTAGAGAAACCAAACTTATATTGTAACAGGAGTACATGAAAAACCTCTTCCATGCCAAGTATCAGCCTGGAGATGAGAAGGCTCTGGGGAGACCTTAGAGCACCTCCCAGTGCCTGACAGGCCAACAAGAAACTCAGAGAGAAGCATTTGACAAGGGCCTGTATGAACAGGACAAGGGGGAATAGATTTAAAGTGACAGAGGAGAGACTGAGCTCTGAGGCAGAAGCTGTTCCCTGTGAGGGTGCTGAGGCGCTGGCACAGGGTGCCCAGAGAAGCTGTGGCTGCCCCATCCCTGGCAGTGCTCAAGGCCAGGTTGGACACGGGCTTGGAGCAAGCTGCTCCAGTGGAAGGGGTCCCTGCCTGTGGCAAGGGTTGGAACTGGATGAGCTCTAAGGTCCCTTCCAACGCAAACCATTCTATGAAGTAATATTAAATGTTAATAACCAATTTTATAAACACATAAAGCATCTCCACAGGGCATGACTGTAGTGCAGTAAGTAAACTGTTTAATGACTCACGCAGCTGCAGATGACCAGGACAAACCTGCAGCTGCTGCCCAGCCCGTACACACACACAACTGACCTTTAGGGTTGTAGCAGGTTTCAAAGACGTGCAGCTGGTGGGGATTGTGTGTGAATGTGAACACTTTGATCATCGAGTCCAAGACTACCACAATCCTGAAAGGGGACAAAGAGTTCCTGTGACTTGGGGTGGGTGAAACAGGGACACAGATACCAACTCAGATCTGCAAAGGCTTTCAACTGATTCAATGTGTTCTCCCCCTGGCCCTGACTCACAGCATTGCATTTATGAGCCTGCAAAGCCCTTTTATCCAACTCCTCCACCCACAGGGACTCCAGCTGTTAAGAGATGCTCTTGCTCTAGATCTCCTGAATCCCTTTCACACTTCTCTGTACCTAGAAAAGCAGTAGCCACGTGAGAACACTTCCTGACATTAGGGGGCCAGAAAACCTTACAGCCTTTTCAGCAAGGTTTCAGATAGGTAACACAGCCCAGGTACACTGCTAACACCTAACGCCTGCCCTTGAAAACCTGGTGTTGTAGTTTGAACCCAGCCAGGCAGCACGTTCACCCACTCAACCCCCCCCCTCCTCCTTCCTCCCCACTCCCAGAGGAGCGGGAGGGAAGATGGGCCGAAGAACTCCCACTGGTCAGATAACAACAGTCCAGTAACCAAGGTACAACACAAATCACTATCGCTATCACCAACAATAATAACAATGACAAAGAAAACAAGGGAAGAGGGTACGATACCACCCGCCGAAAACGAGCCCGACCGGGAAGTTCCCCCTCCTTCCGGGTCACTCCCAGTTACCCCCTGGGCATGACGTGCTATGGTATGGAATACCTCTTTGGTCAGTTTGGGTTCTGTCCCTCCTTTCTCCCGGCCCCCCCTCCTCCCTGGCAGAGCATGAGGCTCAAAAAGTCCTTGGTCAGGGCAAACATCGCTCAGCAACAACCAAAACCATCGGCCTGATCAGCCTTGTTCCCGGGCTAAGTCAAAACACAGCTACTAAAGAGAAGAAAAACTGACTGCAACTGCTGAACCCAGGACACCTGGTTTAATTCCTGGACTTAAAGCAGGATCTTTTTCTTGCTACAAACGGCTAGAAATAAGTAAGAACAGCGTAGAGAACCAAGCCATGTTTGGAACACTCATACCCACCTGTCTCTTCGCAGCTTAACGGCTTTGACTTCTGTTGAAAACTCGATCTCAATGACAGTTTTCTTCTTCAGGTCATCCCAGATCATTACTAGAACAGTGCAGAGATTGCGTTAGAAGAGCCTGAAGAGCCACATCCCTTACAACACCTTCTGGTGTCTGAGAAGGCTGCATCCAATAGTAAACAGTTACAGGCTGGCATCCTGCTAACCAGAATGTATTTAGCCACCACACACCAACCTGCTCTCATGCTGTGACTCACGCAGGTAGGAGCTTGTAAACTACAACCACAAAAGCTGACAATAAAAATAAATACATTTTTCTACACACAATCTGGGCTTTTTTGTTCTGCTCCAAGAGTTATAAATGCGGCAGCAGTAAAGAAAGGAGTGCAGTATTTTCCCACAAAGCTTGCCAACAGGGAGCTTTTCCACCCTCAGGCTGCTGAGCCACGGAGCTCTGTGCACAGCTAACCGTGAGGAGCACAGCCTTTGTCACCAGGTCTCAGAGCCTGGGCAATGCAGTTAACACCACAGTGCTGCAACTTATCTCACTGCTCCTGCTGCACCATCCCCTTCACCCAGCCTTCAGGATGCCAGACCCAGCTCAAGGACGTCTGGTTTGAGTTCCCAAAGCAGTTACACACAGAGCAAGGCAACCCTTAACAAGGTCCCTGAGACTCACCTTTGTTAGGTGGGTACTTGGGCTTTTTTCCTCCACCTACCAGTGCTAAGTAGTTGCAACGAAACAACATCTCGACGTGGCCAACGCCACCCTCTAGGAATTCTGCAAGGCAAATGAACGTTGTTTACGTGTCAGACCCTGTTACACTGACATCTCTTCTGCCCCCCACTGTTAGAATAAAAGCTTGTGTTCTCGAGCACATCTCTCGGGCATCAGAGAACACTGGTGTCTTCTTACCCTGGCTGACCCAAAAACCCAGAGAATCCTCTAAGAGTGGTGGTGACAGGCAAGAAATCTTCACTAAAAGGGTGGGGGTTTGGGGGTTTTGTTTGATTTGTTCTGGTTCTGGTACTTGTTTAAGAGCAGAATTCTCAGCACAATTGCTTTATTTTTCACAGCAATCAAGATTGCCCCTGTTGCTGTCACACAGCTGGGACAGGCTTTATCCTGATCTAAAGAAAACACCCAGCAAGGTTTAAAACATGCCACATGAGAGGAGATGAAGCAACATCCTCTGGCAGCTCAGTAATGCCTGTTACACAGCGGGCTTGGAAATAACCTTAGACTGATTTCGTCAGCTCAAATGCATTCCTCACACACATTTCAAGTCTGGTGTTGCTCTATTATGCTAATGCCACGCATTTAAAAAGATGCCAGCAGCATTCATTAGTCATAACCTTTTTATGTGCAAGGGAATGTGTCTTAATAGACTTGGATTTGAGGGAAGAAGGGAAACACACAGCGATGAACTAGCTCTAGTGCTGTCCTCTGGAGCACACCTGCAGCTGCTGGAACAGGTAAGTACAGTCTGGCTCCAGCAAGCCTCAACTTGGTGATGCAGAAAACAGTGAAAGCAAACCAGACCAGCTGGTGCAGACAGCTTCTCCTTCAGAGTGCAAGAAAAAGAAGCTTCTTTTTACTGCAGAGAAAGTAGAATACGCCGTGCTCACGGTGCAAGGGGAGGCACAAAGATCAACCAGAGGGGTTTATAATAAAAGAATTGTTCTCTTTAATGACATTTCAGGGGGGCCTTGGCTTTGTTTATGTAGCTTAGGGGGATGCTTGGCATTCCATTGAGGAGAGGGAACTGAACTGGCAGGAGGAGGCTGGCTGTGGCCTTCAAGGTAGGAGAGCAGAGTTAATAATACACTTCCAAAGACTGTCCAGTACCTCCATACTGCAGAAGATTGGATCAGGAAATGCAGATGAAACTAGAGAGCTGCTTCAAAGGTAAAGCAGCAGCTGAAATTTCACAAGGAAAAGAGAGAGACCTACTGTCAGAAACAGGGATGGGAGGAACCAGCAACAATGCCTGAGGAGCTGGGAGCCCTACAACAGGACGATGGAGACACATGCACGAAGGAGAGGACAAGAGAGATTCAGTCAGATGCTAAGCAGCGTGGCAGTACATCTGGATGAGGAACTGATGCTGGGGCTTTGACCACACAATGCTGAAAGTAGATGCCTGGAAAGATAAGCACACTGGAGCAGCAATGCCTTGGATTTCATACAAGTCCTTGTGGTTTCTTCACACCATTTTTGAGTTTCCTTCCTGAACAGTTGCATTTGGACATTACCCCCTTCTGCACCAGATTCTCCTCTTAACTCCATTAAAGTATTCAAAGCACGACAGCGCATTTTGTTATGAAGAGGTATTATCACCACAACAAAAAGTCATAAAATACTTGCAAATGCCAGCCCAAGACAGTTTAAGAACATGCGACATGTTCTGCATCTCCTAGAACACTTTACTCGTTCTCTTTACAGTTCTGACACTTGATAACTGGATGAGGAACTTCACGGAACTCTTGGCTGTAAAACAGACAAGGCAGGGTGGAACAGGTAAGACCTGGCTTCATAGTGCATTACAGGAATCAATCAAGTAGACAAGTTCCAGCTGGGAATATTCTTAGGTAGGTTTAAAAATACACAGAAGATGACCAAGGTTTCTCTGTGCAGCCAGTACAGCCTGACCTCTCAGAATCCACAGGGAAAAGGCAATCCAACTCGGAAGGAGCATTGTGCCAGAGGAGTCCTGAAGTATGTCCAGAACGACCGGCAGAGAGAGTTCTGACACAGAACTCAACAGGGTTTCAAGCTTCACTCTGATCCTTTGAGCATGCTATAACAGATGACAGTCCCAAGACATGTTACTTAGGGGGGAATTTGCTATTAAGAATAGAAAACAGTTTGTCAGCTTTGGTCACATGAATAGTGACTGAAGTCCCTAACAGCACTAGAAAGTGAAAGCATGCCTGCTTTCATAGGAATTGCTCTGTTAAATACATTTTTCCTCTTACTAAATCCTTCCTGTCACCACAGGCTGCAAACATGGTCAGCACGGCAGCTTTCTGCCCGTATTTAGGGTTAGACTCAATGGCCAGGTTTCATTTTCCCTTATTTCTACTGAGTTAGCTTTGCTTTCTGATGGAAAGCCCCCCTACCTGTTAATATGGTTCATTTGGTCATTTCTGGCCAGCCATGATTGCCGCTATGAGATCCTTTCTTAAGCATACAGAGAATACAAGATTTCAAAAGGTGGGTGCCTCTCAAGGTGGGTGCTCACAGTGCTCTTGCAAGCAATACTCTGAGAAATGTTACGTTCAGGTCTCCAGTCAAAAGGCAGCTGTTTCATCACTGCACAAGACCACTCAGATTACTGCACAAGAACACAACTTCTCTTGATGGTACGTGACATCGCTGCAGCAAGCAACTCCTCTCTCACTTGTGAGTAACCGGGCAACTTATCTCCCACTCAGGACTACACACATTAGCAATAGCTAAACAACTCAGCCAGAATGTGAGACAAACACATCATCAGCCCGCTTTACACAAAGTAATAGCATTTAAACATTGAGTAAGTGAGAGTCCCTTCAGGACCAAAATGGATGTCCTTTCTTGAGGCTTTATTCAAAGCCTTCCAGCGATGGAACAGTGAAAGCTAAGCAAGAATCTTACAGAAAACACAAGAGTAGGATAAGCTTCCAGGGCAGAATTAGCACAATATAATAAGTAAGCATTTTACCTTGTTTCTCTTTTTCTTTGAGGGGATCTGCATTATACACTCGGAATCCATTTTCCATTCCACATGCAAAGCATCCTGTAGTAAAAAGCACATATATATACACATATATATAGTAGCTGCGAGATACGCTTAAGAACTAAGCAAGAGCCAGAGGGTTAGGAGCATGACTCAGTAACTGCATGAGTTAAACTCAGGCTGAAGACCACTTGCAGCTTTGTTAGTGACTGCAAGTGAAAACCCTTTAGAGCAGTTGTCCTCCACTTTGAGTAGAGGCCAGTGGAAAGTTCTCAGTATCCTTTTTTAGACAGGTGAGAAAACAATGGAAGGAAAGGAGAGCAATTCCCACCCCATCTGTATCCTATGCCAGGCACTGCAGAGGGAAGGAAACCTGTATTTTACTTTTTATGGCCCAGCAGTCATTATGAAGCAAACCCCCTCCTTTCTTATTAAATCCAAATTTACACCATGGTTACAGCTACATGAGTATGACCCATTGCTCACATTGCCACAGGAGAAAGTTTCTCAAACATAGCTTTAAAGAAAGCTCGAAGAGAGCTACTGCTGTCAGATGTCAATAACTGCACACCAACAGCTTAAGCCTAAACCAGGGAGTTATTAGAAAATAATTTCAATTGCTTTTATGTCCAGAATTAACTGTGTGCCCTTTTAATGGAACCCATCAAAGTGCCAGCATCCTGTCCTGCTGTACTCGCTAATAGGTGGATACAGTTACTAATATAAAGAAATGCCCACATGAAGTTAGAGCAATTACAAGTCATTAAGAAGCAGCTGCTGTTGCTGGAGGCAGACTGAGATCATTAGCTACTACATGATGTATGTGCACTGCATCAAAAGCCCAGTTAAGATGAAGGTACTGGAACAAAGATACTCGGTTTTACTCTTACCCACTGCAGTGACTGCAAGGGTATATGAGCCCCCTCAAATAAAATTGAGGAGCTGTGTCTAAAGGCACCCCTTCTCCAAACTCCAAACCCAAAATCACAGGGTGGTGGGGAAGGAAGGGAAGTCTCCAACCCATCTGCTCACAGCCAGGTCACCCATGACTTCCTACACACAGACTGTGCTGGTTTGCCGAGCAAAGGCTCAGACGCTGGCAAAAAGGCTCAGAGTGCAAGAGGCTGCTTCAGGTACTGTACTCCTGGTGTTAAAGGGTCACAAACAGCCAGCAACGTTCACCCCCCACACAGCACCCACTGCCTGTGCCCTGCACACTGGGAGCATAATATAAGCTCAACTGGAAAACTTGCACAGGCTCACTGAAGAGCAAGGGAGCAACATTCAATCCACATCTCCCACTGCTCCTATGCTGATGGAGGTTAAGATGTCACAGGAAACAATACAACTGGTGCCATCTTTTGTTGTTGTTGTTATAAACCAGACACAAAATGTCAATGTTCTTGCATAACAACACAAAAACTTACAATAAATTTGACCTTGGCAACAGCATTACTTTAAAAACTCCATAATTTGGTAAAAATCATACAGTGAATTCGAGATTCATTTTTAATATTTCAAGAGTTTAATTGCACGCAGGACCACTTAAAAAACCACCACCACCAAAACCCAACTAAGGCCACCCAACCAAACACAACTTCCAACCAACCAAAGCCAACAGCAACATAAAAAGAGACACCCCACACCCCCCTGCTTTTGGGACAGGTATCCTCCAGGGTGTGGGGAGTCTTCAGCAGCATCCTTAGAGTTCCCGTTCAATGAACTCACACAGACAAAGGAATAATTACTACAAGATTCATCTCTGCACCCTTTAGTATAAGAAGGAAACCAATCAACCCTCTTTTTGTACACACCGTCACCACGAGCAGAGCCACAGACCCAACATACTGAACTGTTCTAATGCTACCAGCTGGCTAAACAGGGAAGAAAATAACACACACAGACTTACCTCCCCAACCCAAAAGACTCACAGGCACAACTTCACCTGTCCAAGATTTTGTACTAAGTTAAGTGCAAAAAGCTCCTATTTACATGTGTAAATACACACAGTGATTAACAAGAATAATTATAGAAAATTAGTAAATGTATTGAAATGGATGATTTTAAATTAACCCTATTCATTTTATCTCCTCACTTCATTCATTAGTTTGCTGTCAACTGAACACACAGGAATGCACCATGCTGAAACCACAGCATCAACAAGCTGCCACCTCCTGCAGTCTACTTCCAGCAGATACATGTACTTTACTGGGACAACCTGAAAGTAGATTACAATGGAAACGTGTCTCTACACAAACAAGACTGTACTTGCAGTACCTGTAGTGTGTATCCATGTCATTATTTTTCCAACAACAGTTTTATAACACAATACTGTGTTTCTAGGAGAGTGAAGCTGAAATGTTCGAATGTAAAACAGCACTGTAAAGTTCTACTTGTGTTAGTATCAGCAGCTTACAACCCAAAAGGAACATTGCTAATGCAATAAAACGCAGACATATTTCCTGTAGCACACTACAGCTATCCTGCAGGAGTAACCTTGTGACTAGGATGTGGGCTGCTTTTGATGTCTTCGGAATTATCTATATTTTTAACTGGAGACAGCACACCAGAGCTGGGGACTGTGAGTAACAGTCAGCTTCCCCACGCAGTGATCGCTGCCGACAGAGATAGGAAGATTGCAAGTCACAGCAACTCCAAGGCAAATAAGAGGGAAAAAACAACATACAGGAAGATTACTGCTACTCATTCAATTCCAGGTTACAGGAACAGCTTTGGAGCCTGGTGTTTCCTATCTAACTGAGCCCAGTGTTAACCAGTGGGATCCCAAATTCAACAGCTATGGATTATAAGCTCTTCTGTATGAGAGAGCTGGAGCAGAGCTGCCAGAAGAGGGAATTGCTGCAACAATAGATACGTTCTCTTCCACAGGAAGTTCACATCTCATTTTAAGAGGGGCCAGACGTGCTGTCACTGACAGAAGACAACTCAGACACATACAAAAATAAATAAAACATTAATTATTGTACAACTATCAGCTTAACCCACTTATTCCTACAGTAAAAGTGCCATTTACCAACACTCCCAGGGAGGCAGCAAGTGAGTTTTGTTTTCCTAAAACCAAAGGCAAAGGAAGTTTTAACCTCATGACTGTCCTAGAAGATGCCACAAGCTGAAAGGGCATAAAGAAATCTGTAGGCTTCAGGGCTTAAGATCCAGAAAGTGCAATAGTGAAGTCAAGCGAAGTGACAGGTTCCTGACCACAGCAAATTCTGTCTATAGCCATAAGAAAGAGCACAGAACCCTACTAACATTTATAGGTTCATACAGCAAAGCATTTCAGTCCACTAAAGGAGATCATGCAAGGAAACCAAGCGTTTCAACACAAAAACAAGTCCACACCTTGGTTTTCAAACTAGCCTTAGACTACAACAGTGATGAAAGAGAAACTTGTCAGCAATTCACATGTAGACTTTCTGGTGTGGTAATTTATAAGGAGGTTTTGTCTACCCATTTCTGTAAAGCAGTTTACTGTCCTGAGAGCATCATTAGAGTGCCTGAAATAAGGCATCTATCAGCTAAAGTCAGAGTATTCTATTATCGAACACCTCAGAGCGCCTTGCAATATGGGCCTTAATTTTGGGGCATTACATTGTTTATTTAATTTAAACCAGAAAGTGGTAAAGCCACCCGATATGAAAGCACAGTCTCACTCAAAACAGAGCAAGGGAAGCACACCTCGAGAAGACAGCAGGTGCTTTATCACTTGTCAGTCATGTAAGTAAGTTCAGACTTGGACTCATTCCTCCCACCCTTCCACCGTGATGGGACTGGCTAGTTTTAAAGTACTAGGAAATTAGGTTATTGTGACAATAAATGCAGACACCCACAGGACTGAGCTTCAGCACTTCAGTGACTCACGCTTCTATTTTTGGTAGAAGCAACAAAGAAGAAGTGAGCTTTTCCTCTCACCCACTCTTTGAGCAGCCCCAGAACTACCTACGCTTTAACACTTTCAAAGGCCCTAGTAAAGTGTTAGCATGTTCCCTACAGGTCAAAAGTCGTCATCCGTAACAGGAAGAGCTCCAGGAGCCTGCACATGAGAACCAAACAGGGTTTGGTCCTCAAGTTCTTTGTTGTCACTCAGTTGGCTAGCCAGGCTAGGTAGGAAGGGACCTGAATGCTGTCAGTTCACCAATTCCCAAGTAAATTCCTGAACTTTGGATGTGACCTTATCAAAACCAGCGTTTATTCTGCATTTATTGCTACAGAATTTAAGGAAGCCTTTGCAACAAAGGATAAGCTTTACACAAGGAAATGATGCTCTAAAGGCATTTTGTAATAAGAGAGAAACTTCTCTCACAGTTCTCCTTATAACCCAGCCCCACCAAGGCTGCACATTCAGTGTTACAGCTTCCTCACAGAACCCTGCAGATCTGAAATGAAGCTCATCCTCACAAATTTCTTTTTCCATCTCTTTGCAAATGCAAGACAGAAACAAGTGTGGAGTTGCTGAAAACCTGATTATTCTGTTGTTTTCAAGTCAGCAGGAGAGCATGAAGAGAGCTACCGAGCAGCTCAGTCCATGAACGCCTTGATACACCACTGACAAAGCTTCATCAGAAACATGAGACCGAATTCAACAGAATAATCCAATAGCATCAGCAACAGGTACATGAACCACAGCTGAAACAACAGCAGCTGCAAGACTGTCTTAGGCATGAATACTATTGGTCAAGATAAAAGGATGTTCCAAAATGACAACCTGGTAGGCCTTATTCCACAAAAATTACTCTTACTCATAAGACTGGTGCTGGTTTTACATTGCACAAGCAACACGTGGCCCATGCAACCCCTTTCTGGAACAGGTCTTCCACTTTCTAGCAAAGAAAAAGCAATAAATTGAGCATAAGGTGAAGCTTTGCAGTGGTCATGCACCTGCGCTTGTCTGCAGGCATGATCAGGAGCTTTAACTGTAATTTTTGGAATACAAATCTGGCAAAGAAAGAAAGAAAACCAAGTTACACCACTAACGCTGAACACAAAGTACTTCCACTGCAACAGTGGCTTTCTGCAAGATACCTTTTCAGGATGTGTTTTCAAGTTTAAGTGCACTTAAACCCCTTTCAGGACAAGTTTTAATGCTGACTTACACAATACCACAAGAAACACTAGCCAGTTCTAAGCAGTGCAACTCGCAAGTCCCAAACCACCATCCGAGAGGAAGACATTCATTAGGGACTGTAGTGACAGGACAAGGGGTAATGGGTTCAAACTTAAACAGGGGAGGTTTAGGTTGGATCTAAGGAAGAAATTCTTTCCTGTGAGGGTGGTGAGGCACTGGAATGGGTTGCCCAGGGAGGTTGTGGGTGATCCATCCCTGGCAGTGTTCAAGGCCAGGTTGCACGAAGCCTTGGGTGCCATGGTTTAGTGTGAGGTGTCCCTGCCCATGGCAGGGGGGTTGGAACTGGGTGAGGGTCCTTTCCAATCCAAACCATTCTATGACTCTAAAACGCATTCAAGCACACACGGTATTAGACACCGGTCCTCCTTCCCTCCCCACACAGCTCTCCCCGAAGCGGTCGGGCGCACACCGGCACCAGAGCTCACTGAAGCGGTGAAGCCGCCCCTCTGCGAGCGCGGCCTTCCCGCTCCGTACAGCGGTGAACACCTTCCGCGGCGGCGGCGGCGGCGCCGGCGGCGCCCAGCCCTGCGCACCTCAGCAGCCCGGGCAGCCCCGCCCGCCTTCCCGCACCGCGGCCCGGTTCCTCACCGCTGCCGGCATCCGCGGCAGGCCCTGGCCGAGCGCCGTGCTCCCCTCACCGGCTCCGGGCGGGTCCCTCCGCCGGGGTCTCGGCCTCGGGCCGCCACCCTCCTGCGGCACAGACCCGGGAGCCCTCCGCACCGGGCGGGGCCCGCTCCCCTCACAGCGCCGCGCCGCGCCCCGCCACCCGCCCACGGCCCAGCCCGGCCACCTCACCGTGGTCCTGGTTGAAGCCGGCGTAGAGCAGCCCATTGCCGTGCGGGTTGGCAGGGAGCAGGTTCATGGCTCCTGCCCGTTCGCGTCCGTCCGTCCGCCCGCCTTTAAACCATGGCGGCGCCCGCCCGCCTCAGCCCCGCCGCGGGAGCCCGCCAAGCCGAGCCGAGCCGAGCCGGGCCGAGCCGAACAGCACCGAGCAGAGCGCAGCCGAGGCGGACAGGCCGGCGGCTGCTTCCGACCCCAGCAGGCAGCGCCGTCGAGCGCAGAGGCCATCCACCGCCGGCGTGAGGAGCGCCGAGCCATCGAGCGGCCCCGCCCCGCCCCGTCCCTGCAGCCGGGCACGGAATGGCGGCGGCGGGAGCGGTTCTGTGCGGGGCTGCGGAGCCCTGCTCCTCACCAGAGCACCCGCCTCACACCCCGGGCTTCTCCAACCAGGGCTGCAGGCCTTGGAGCCGGGCTGGGGAGCCCAGGCTGGGGAGCCCAGGCTGGTACCACCGCACGGGACACTACAGCCCATGGGCTCCCTCCGGCTCTAGAGCGGCACGTGGTAAGCGAGCTCTCCCATCAAGGGGAGGCCGAGTCTGTCACTGGTAAAAACAAGAAATACAGCGAGAATATGTGAAAATACGGGCTGCTTTAACGTGGAAATGCAACGTGAGGGGAAGTCAATAGCGAAGTTACTTATTCAAGATGATGGACCCAATGGCCTGTTGAGGTTACCTCATGGCTTTGTGTGCTTGGGCAACCGCCAGTGATTCCTTGTCCTAATGTATACATTATATATACATAAAATATATAACGATGCATATTAAATTGTATATATAATATTTCTATATAAAACACATGTATGTTTATATATATATAAATAAAGAATGACGCTGCACCACCAGAATTGAAGTGTGCTGCTCCAGCCTCTCCTTCTTACTCTATCTTTCCACTGTCTGGCAGAAGGAACAGAGAATCTGACCCTGAGAACACACACATCCATATTAACATTCTTTCTCCCTAGGCATTCTTGCTGCATATCACATACAGAAAGGAAAGAAACCAATGACCTGGTGACTGAAGTGGCCAAGATTATAACTTGGAAGAAACTTGAAACAGCATAGGCACACGCATGGAGAGAGCTCTTCATCCTGCATGCCGCCACTTGTCGCACATAACCAGCCTGCTACCGGTTTAACCTCTTGGAGCTGGAGGCGCCTCACACGTTTCCTCCGGTGTGAAGATGCAGTGGCTGCAGTGACAGCTTCATCCTTGGAGGGCTGCAGGCAGACCAGGAGGTGGAGCCTGCTGCTCACCCAGGGAGCCCCGGCAGCGATTCCTTCCATCGCGCTTTAACTACGAGAAGCCTTGTTCTCCACCGCGCTTTTAAAGCAGTGATGCACTGGCTGGTCCCGGCCCTGGCATAACTGGCACTTTACTGGCTTGAATTTTCCCTGCTCGCCTGCAGAGGCTGATCCAGAAGGAATAATAGCGCCATGTATCACACAGTAGTGAAGACACCTAGGGGAAACTGGGATGAGGCTACACCCTCACCTCAAAAGGCTTGCTACTAAGGAGAACAAATCACACAATTCCTTCACAGGTGGAAGGCTTCATGTACCTTATTCTTCCCTATTTCTGTTAACATTATTGCAGACAGATTTATATGAAAAACATTACATGAAGCTTTTAGGATGAATTCACAGTCCTGGTGTCTAGTTCATGCATATTGTTCTTCCAATTCGCCTAAAGGAATATAAAGACAACCCTCCCCAGTTACAGAAAGCATTATAGGATTTCTTTTCCAGAACCATTTATTTACCTTTTAAATATTATTCTTTCCTTATAAAGCAGCTCTTCAAGTCATGTTCCATTTTAACACAGTCTTTGGCATTTTCCTCCTAGAACCTTCTTGGGAGAGTGGTATAAAATGTAATTCTTAATTCTTTTTTTCCAGAAAAATAAGTATTTAAACCACAAATTAATTCCCAAAAATATTAAAGAACATACCAAAAACTTTATCAAATCTATTACATACACTAATGGGACAAAACCTGGTTGTGTATGTGCATAATAATTATATATACATTTTTACCTTAGTTAAGTTAGTGCTTCAACGTTATCAAGGAAGCTATACAAAAAATCCAAATGCACCACTGCAGCACTACTGGAATTTGTCACACCATGTAGAGAACAGAACAATGTGTACAATACATTGCCTTCAAAAACCACGGCCTGGGTATTCAGGTGACTCATCCTTACATTTCTGAAGAGTTTGCAGAAAGACAGGGTTTTACACAATTACACAGTCACTTTCCAGATTTCATGGAATTAAGAACTGAATGGTGATGGTAATTATCCCCTCTATGAAAACGCATCTACTAGTAAAAACAATGGCATCATGCACATCAGAAACTCAAATGCAGTATGAAAATCCAACAGCAAAATGTCACATCCTTTCAGGTGCACTGAACATGTCACTTATTCCAAAGCAGCATTACTGCAGTGAGCAAGCTCTAAATTAAGACTTACTCTTCTTATTTTTTGTCTATGTAGTGGGATATGTACATAGAATGTGCTCAACCATTAAGCAAGGCGTCCTTGTGGACTTTTAGGTGTGAAAGGGAAGAGCGAGAGCAATGCGGCTTGCACCGTTTGAAAGCTTACAGTTCCCTGCACAGGACAAGCACAAAGTTTCCCCCTCGCTCTTTGGCTGTAGGAGCAGAGGCCAAACGTTCGTGCTCTACTGCTCTGCTGCGCAGCCGAGGCATCCACCCCAGAATTCCCGTTAGAATGGACTTTTAGGTGGGAAAGCAAAGAGCGAGAGCAATGCGGCCTGCACCGTTTGAAAGCTTACCGTGCGCTATTGGCTATCGGTAAGGCTAACACGCTATAGGCTGTCTGGGCGAGCAGCCCTATCTTCCCGTACATCGCGAGATCTTCCGGCCGCCAAGCCCTGACTACCACGTTTCCCCCCTCCCTGTGCTTAACTAAATAGGCTAAAAATTTTAATACTATGTTAAAAAGTTATATGTTAAAAAATGTTTAAAAAGGTTAAAAGATGATTAACAAGTTAAGAGAGGTTAAAATCAATTGATAAAAGCTAAATGTTAAAGAAAAAGATACATATCATGATCTTGTAAGGCACAGTAGACAATTTCATTCTTAAAGTAGTCGTTGGTGTTCCACCAATCTGAGGTATATCTTCTCCAGCCGGCTCTTGATAACGATCCCGCTGCTTTGTGCAATCTCGGTTGTTCCTGGACCCGGGTCAGACCATAGGGCCAGCCTATGTTGGTCTTTGGGGTGAGTCTTGTGCTGTCAAGAATATTCATAGATAATGGAAACGCTTCTGTTTTCAAATAGAAAATAGTGGTTAAATAACTTAAACATTATCTGTTAAGTATATTGTAAACACAAAAGACCATCCTGTCTTTCTTCTTCCAATAATCTTCCCACACTGTCGTGTCCCTGCTCTTTAAGCCATTCCTTCACATTTCCCCCGTCTGTATAACAATCAAGATTTGATTTGTTATACGATCAAAACTGCACCTCACACATGTCAGTAAACAAGAAAACAACAATAAAGTAATACACACAACAACTATCACTAACAGGAGACTTTGTAACAAGGATTTCACCCAACCGGATAGTCCTAGCCAGTTCATAAAGCCGTCAATACCAAAAAATCCTTTATCCTGCTGAATCTTGTTGGTGTGTTGTATTAGCTGATTAATTTGATTATGTATAGCAGAAGAATGGTCAGCTAAATCCATGCAACACATTCCTTCAAAGTCTTCACATCCAAGACCATGAGCTAAAAGTAGAAAACCAATTGCCATTCTATTTTGCAACACTGCATGCCGTATCTGACTCATATTGTCTGCTAATTCTCCTAGCACCCGACTTGTGAAGTTAGCTTGTTTTATTACCCAACATGCCATTCGTCCAATAAGGTTATGAGCTTTCGCAGCTGCCACTCCGGGGGCTGAAATCGAGGCCGCTATAATTTCTCCTTTATTCCACAACCGCACCTCGTCCTTACAATTATTCTGCAGCTGGACTGTTGGGTCTCTGGTCCAACGTGTGGGGTGAGTTTTATTAGGATGGTGATGTGGTAACGCCATGCTTACTTTCTCAATGGTACAGGGCCCGCCAATAGGCCGGGACGGGATCCCGTTCCATGCTCTATTACTGCAGATAAAAAATAATCCTAGTGGCAGTCTACGGGGATAAGTGGTACCCGGTGCTGGATCATTTGGTGTCCGAGCTGTATGACTGCACCATGATATCTCTTGATACTCATCTCCTGCTGGTGAAACTCTCGTTACAGTGGTTGCATTGCATCCGTGCCGGGTGCCTTCATTACAGGGGTGCTTTAATGAATTAAATACACAATAGGATGCATTTAAGGAGTCCACAAGTTCTAGCTCTTGTGGCTCAGGGCCAATAGGTAAGCGGTCGTCCCAGATACCATATTTATGAAACCATCCACTCATGTTGCTACTTATTATGATGTTCTTACCCCAGGACCATTGTTTTTTACTTTCCTTGACGGCTTGTTGCACTTCACCCCATTCAGTATCTTTTAAAGGTACTCCAATAAAACAGGTTATAAAAGGAGTACTAGGAGTACTAGGCTAGCGCAAAAGGAGGTAGTATTAAGTGCACGACTCAAGGTTACCCATACATTTTCCCTGGGATTCAGTACAGCTCGATTAACGTAAGCTGCGGCAACGTCTACTTGTGCCAAGGCCATTATACTGCTGACCACCCCCCATATCACCCATGGTAACGAACGAATCTTCTCTTTGGTCTTTCGGTAGAATGGTCTTAAGCACAGCGTTGGATCATCAAACTGGCACCCGTCAACTGGCACCTGTGGACAAAGACTCACAGTTTTCATTAGCTTTATTCTGGAGGTCCGTTTAATGGACTTAAGCAGACACCACTTAACTCCGCCATCCTTTTTAACAGCAGCATACCCTCACCCCACAAGGACTAACTCCCATCCTTGTTACCATTCTCCCAGCTCATTTCTGACTACTACCGGCTGGTCAATGACCCCGATTTGTAAAAGTCTCGCAACTGCGAGAGTAAATCTCTGGGCTTACATGCAATACCCCATTGTGCATGCAATTCACTTACGACCTTCGTAAAGGCATCCATCCTCTTTGTTGGTCCCTTGGGAGCGTCCTCCCTGCCAGGCTGGTTCAGCCCCTCCGGCTGCTGCTGTCCTGTCCAGGCGATTCCCGATTCCCGGGGTCCTCGGGCCTCCTCCCCCTCAAGGTACCCGCCTGCCTCTGGGGCCTCCTCGACTCCCTCAGGATTCCCCACGAAAGTCCTCGGGCGTCCTCGACTCTGGCACCTCCGTCAGGGTTCCCGCGAGACTGCTGGGGCTTCTGTGAGTCTTTCGAGGTTCCCTCACGGAGGTCTCGGGCTTCCTGGGCTGTTTTGAGGTTCCCGTAGGATCTCTCTGGGTTACGATCCCGGTTCCCGGGTTTCGGCACCACTTGTTGCCTTCAATAAGGTGTGACGACCTGGTTCAGAAACGGCGTGGTGGCCAGCCCTAGGCCACGTGGTCCATCTGCACATAGACACCAATGTGGTAGATGGCAAAATGGCATTTATCGGTGGATAGCACAGCCTTATATAGCTTGGGTTTACAGCGTCACTTCCTGCTTAAGTCATAAGCCAAACGCTATTGGCTATCGGTAAGGCTAACACACTATTGGCTGTCCGGGAGAGCAGCCCTATCTTCCCATACATCACGGGATCTTCCGGCTGCCAAGCCCTGACTACCACACTCGCTCTTCGGCTCTGGCAGCAGAGGCCAAACGTTCGTGCTCCACTGCTCTGGTGCGCAGCCGAAGCCTCCACCACAGAATTCCCGTTCAAATGGACTTTTAGTTGGGAAAGCGAAGAGCGAGAGCAATGCGGCTTGCACCATTTGAAAGGTTACCGTGTGCTGCACGGGACAAGCACAAAGTTTCCCCCCTCGCTCGTTGGCTGTAGGAGCAGAGGCCAAACGTTCGTGCTCCACTGCTCTGCTGCGCAGCCGAGGCCTCCACCGCAGAATTCCCGTTCCAATGTCTTGTGTTCACCACAGTTTGAAAGCTTACAGTTCCCTGCACAGGACAAGCAAAAAGTATCCCCCCTCGCTCTTCGGCTCTGGCAGCAGAGGCCAAACGTTCGTGCTCCACTGCTCTGCTGCGCAGCCGAGGCCTCCACCGCAGAATTCCCGTTCCAATGTCTTGTGTTCAGTGCTTCACACGAGGAGATTCCATCCATGTTCCTTTTTTCCATAGGGAGATTAAGAAATTTTACAGCTGTTTCTTGTACAGTTTTTTGGTGGGCTCTGTGGTGGACGGATGATTTTGGCTTTCTTTAAGCTGTTCCTTTTATTGATGTTGCTGGATGTGAGGGAGTAAGAGCGTCCATGCATCATCCTGGCATTAAGGCCGTTTGCCATGGAGAAAGATTTGAGATGGCTTCTTAAGGCAACAGGGAGAGGGAGCTTGTCAACAAGATGCACAGGGGTACAGGAAACTACGGCACGGCAACAAAGGTCTTGCAGGCTCAGTACTTAAAAACAGACATAAAACTTGCATTATAAAGCGTGCTTTTTTCAGCCATGAGGCAGTAGCACATCCAGCACTCTGCATGCACTCTGTACTTCCAGGATGAATTCCATCTCTCCTCCCACACCCTTTCCCACATATACATTATCCAAAATACCTCCTGCTTCAGTTTCCTACTTATGTCTTAATACCGAGTTGACTGAACATGTCAGTTCTAAGAACAATACATTATTCCCTACAAAGGCAGAGCAGGTTGTGCCTGCAGATATGGATTTTCTGTTCAGTACAGGATTCCCAATTCTTCTTTCATGTTTCTGCATCTGAGTTAAAGCTTCTGAAAATTCTTTCATATTAATGCACCATAAACCTTAGTTTGGACTCAATATATACATTTTCGGTGTACATGGCTTACCCTTGTTTGGCCTCCAGAGCCTGTCCATTCCATGCCTCATCAACACTGTTCTTGCTAGCTCAGTAAACGACTCTGTAATATTGAAATTACAAAGTGGACTGACTTCAAAAAAGGTCATGCCCAGCCTCTCAGCATAGGCTTGTGCTTGTTCAGTAGACACCTGGCGTTTGAAGGCTAAGTGAAGGCGATTTCCAACCAGGATTTTTGGTACACCAGGAGCATGCTGAGCAAAGAGAAGCAAGAAAAAATTAACAGTTTGGCTTCCATTTCCACCTTCAACTAAAACAAGCAAAAGCTTTGTCAAGATTAAATACCAAGGAGAACTGGTCTTAGATCTCTAGAGGTCCTTTCCAGCTTATTCTATGATTCTCTGATCTAAAAACATCCCTTCCTTGGAGAAGACAGGCTGGCACAGAAGATGCGGCAAATCTATAGCAAGAGTGGGACTACAATATGAATTCTTTGCCCTCCATATGCTTTCCATCAACACCTTTAAAGAAATCAGACAGTCTAGCTGTTATGTTTCCAACTTTTTAAAATTATAAACAGAATTGTAAACTTGGCATCTTGGATAGCTCTGTAGTAAGCACTGCCTGCAAATGCCAGTAAAAACAGTAGAAAATATCATAAGCAGTCTTAGTCATCTGTACCTTACCTCATCTATTTCTTTTATCCATCGATCGATTCCACCAAATGACCAACGATTTGTAATATCATACACTAGTATAACTCCCTGTATTAAAAAGAATGAGTTAAAAAATGTCAGTTTAACAGAAGCACAACACAGATAAACATTTATCTGGAAATTCTTCAGTTCAGAACTGATCTTGTTAGACACTGCTCAACTTTTCAGTGGGGGAGAACCTCAGCATGCTGGGAGAGAGAGCCCCATCTCTGTATAGATTATGCATCAGCCAAGGGGCAGAAACCCTGCCTTAGTTGTAGGGTCTAATGTAATGGTAAATATTTGTTTTTATAGTGGACAAGCTTGGTAGATCACACACACATCACAACTCATAGCAAAAATGTACTTTTGGTCACATTCAGTAACTTGAAGATTCAGTGTTCCATGCAATTCTGGAACATAAGATGCAACTCAGCAGAACCAGTATGCGTCATGAACTATTGCAGTACTTTAAACTCTGGTGCTGTGGGCATTTTTAGTGTGTTTGTCCTTTCTTCTTCTTCTTTTTTTTTTTTTTTTCCAAGTAATTTCCTTACAAATCATTACATTTCATCATATTTTAGACTATGTTTGTCTTTTTCACATTCTTCTTGCCAGTCTTATGGTATGTTTCTCTTACTTGGCACACAGTTTTAAACAGTAGTATTAGCATAGCTTTCACATGACCCAAGTACAATACGTGCTTAAGTTATTGAGGTAACCAACAAGAAGGCACATGAATATGTATTACTGTATTTTAGTGATTCAACTTCAATCTCATGTATTTCCCTTCCCCAAACTAAAGTTCCATGCCTTATTATTCCCCATGTTCCATGTTTTCTTCAGAGTATTACTGCACCTGCATGCAATCTACAACTGAGTTACAGAAGCCATCAGGATGGTTTACCAGCTCTTTCATTCACCCAGCAACCATTACTCAACACTGAGAAAGGTGTGTTTTGCTTACCTGAGCACCTCGTGAATAAGACCGAAATATGGTGCAGAATCTCCCTTGCCCTGATGTATCCCTAAATAAGATAAATTAGATATATTTTTAAAAGAAGAGGTGGCCTCCTGTGTTACGAGTCAGCTACAGGAACTCATCTGTACCAGTCACTATCAGCTCTTCTTCCATGACTCAGGCAGCAGTAGTCACTCATGCACAAAGAGCTGCTCTCCCTCTCAGCAGTTTTTACCCACTGGCATTCTGCCCTTTCCTCCACATTTCTCAGATTTCCCAACATAAGAGGACAAGAACTTCAAACTTTACTCTTGTGATTGCCCTTGGAACAGAGGCTGTTGTTACACTAGTGTTCATAGGCCACTACACTTTGCGTTTAGTTCAGCTAGATGAAAGATTCAGTTTTCACAGCAAAGTGGGAGGAAACAATACTTATCACCAAGGAAACTAATGGAAAACCCAGCAAATTCTTGGTTACAGCAGCAATTGTTCACCATGAGGCTAGTATGACGAAGGTATTGCTACAGAGTCAGAGACAGCACAGGGTTTTAAAAAACCATGCACACACACACAAAATAATCTCTGCATAAAGTGTTTGGAAGCAAAGTCAAGTTTATAGTGAAGAACATGAAAAGAAGCACAATTCCATAGACTTTTTGCAACAGATTACAGATCTTCAAATGCAGGGCCCATATTTCTGTATATGGTCAATGGCAGAAACATTTGCAATCAGTTATTTTAAGGAGCTCAGAGAACATCCTTGCCCTTCAGAAAAAGAATAAAACCATCTCCTTCCTGGCTGCTTCTCAGCAAAAAATACCACACAAAGCTTATCTGAGCTATATAAAGTGGAAGACAGAAGAAGGAAATAAAGTAGGTGAACAAAATATCAAGTAATGCAGATAGCATACGGCAAAGTATTATTATCCACGACTGCATTTAACACTTGAAACATTACTTTGAAAATCATAAAGGCAGAAGCAACCAATGGAAAATAAATTAACAACAGCTTAGTTTTGGCACCCAGGTGTTTAAGTGCTATAACTAAACCCAAAAATAAACTCCAGAATTAAATTTAAGATAGGAATGGCCCAGGATTATATCTTTCTAGGAGGAAAAGGATATAGTCCTCATAACTCATTTTCACCTCCAACTCCCTATCTGAACACTGCTTGTTCCTAAAAACCCATCTCTCTGATTTATGTAGATTGTGGTTCCTCAAAACTCACACTCCATCTCCTTCTCCTGCACTGACCTTACTTCTCCCTCTGTTATGCCATGACTTTAAGGAAAGAGGAAAACAATGTCTATTTAAGAGGCAGTAACATTGCTGCATACTTCAAGTTGTATCACTCGCTGGTTTTAACTGAACCAGGAGATGCCATCTTCGAACGACCTGACGCAAAAGCACCCTGCCACACCAAACATTTGACCCCACAAGAGAGACATTTGCTGTAAAAGAATATTATTCATCATCAACACATTTTGTAAGGATTCAATAACATCAGACTGCGTATCAATTCCACTATGAGCAGTAATGCTGCTTTTTATTGACACTGAATGTATTTTAATAATACTATGGTTATTTAGTTGACTGTTACTACTAATTAGTCTGAGCAAAGGGATGCTGCTGTACAACACTGTGCTGAGGTACTGTCATGGTTCTTATTACCAGAGTATTTTATCATCTTTGAAGGTACTTTGAATCTATCTTGAAGGCACTTGTTATCTTTTGTGCCTTTCTTCTGTATTTGTTACATGTTTCTCAAGCAGGGAAACTGTACAGTCCCCTGTTTCACATGAAATAGAGGCAAAATGGAGGTCAAGACAAAGTGTGACTTACTCAAAGGGCTACCTGCCTGGCTTATTCTTCCATGGTTCACTATTCCTGAAGCATAAAGGAGAACTCCTGCCTTGAAGAGCTGCATTTTTGTGTCTTTGGACTATAAATGCTGAGGGAAGGTGGAGCATGCACTTACCAAAGCTGCAGCTTGATTCGTCGGCCATCTAGAAGTATCGTTGTAGTCTTATAATCTATACCTGTGGGGAAGACAGTCATGCAACTCTTAGAGCAGCTTGCAGGTGTACAGTATACACACAGTTACAGGTTTCAAAGCAACTGACCTTAAAAAAGAGGGATTTGTCATTAGTACCGTGTGAAGTGCATAGGGATGAGAACGATTTGTTCACGTGAGGTTACAAAGACCTTTCATATTACTTAAGCTTGGTCCCTTCAGAGTGGATGTCTCAGGCTCCCTTCAGGTTGATTAAATGGTCTGTTTTATTCATTAACATGACAATACAGATGCTTAAAGAGTTTTCTTTCTTCAACAAAAGAAGGCAGAACTAGGATTTTTTGCCTTTTCTTTCACATATCACAGACTAAATACTGTTCTCTTCGTCTGTTCCCTAGGTTTACTGCCTCTATTATTTCTTCCTTCCTTATCATCTCTGACTCATAGACAGCTCTTGTATCAGATACACATGTCCCCCTCTTATATAAAGCAGCATATGGTGCAAGAATTGGCTTATCTTTTGTCTTCCAGACTCTTCCAACTGATAACAGCCTTCTCTGCCCAGACCACTTATCCAGTCAGGGTCCACCAGAATGCAGGCAGGTCCCATTCCTTCCTTCCCATAACATGGCCAGGCCTTGTGATCGAGCTAAAATATCTGCTTTATATGAGCTGAAGAAGCAGTGCAGTGTTTAAGGGAAGTATGTATTGTAGGTATACTTAGACATGTATACACATGCACACACGTAACTTAGCTCACATCTTTATTGCACCTTTTGTAGTTTTTGCAAACAACCTTCCATGCTACATAACATAATTTCTACTGCTAAGCTGACCTACCCCAGGAGTAACTCAGCTGTGTAATAATAAGCTCAAGTCTAGCATCAGTGTTTTCTTGATCAAAAAGGATGGGTTAGCTTCAATTAGGTTCACTAACCGGAAGCAGTTGTGTAGCTACAGCTGACCCCTGGATATATCCACCATGATGTTAGGGTCATTGGCTTATGGCCACTGTGCTTCAGTTCTGCACCCACAAATTGTATAATTACAAACATTAAAAGAAAGAAAAGCTTTTCTTTTGTTCACTGTTATTTTAAAAGTGTGCATTCAGTGGTCACACCGTGCAGCCACGCAACACAATTTCATTGGTAAATGTGTTTTCCTTGCTGTGTCATAGTCAGCTCCTTGAATTGAACATTTAGTTGCAGAGTCCTCCAAATAAAGTGTAAAAAGTTCTGAAATGTAATGAGAATTGTACTTTGAAAGAGAGAGACATGCTCTATTTTCTGAGCATAAGCAAAACAAGGGGCAAGAAAAACACACTGACATGGAAAACCAAGTGCATGCAGAAGAGGGCCCTAATTCCTACTTCAGATTTTGGCACATCTTTACCAGAGGAACAGGGATGACAGTGCTGATGATGTTCCTGTAAGCATCATTTGATTCAAGCTCTGATCTTGGAAAGACACAGACAAAACCCTTATCCCAGTGTATTACCACCAGTTTTGGGAGACTTATTTTAATTTATCATCTAGAGTGTTCCAGTTCTCCATCAGTCTCAGGAAATAGTCACATCTACAAACCACAAATCAAAATAAGTATTGATAACAATTAAGAAAACCCCAAACAAACACACAACACAACCACCCAAACCTATAGATAAAGTCCTGGGACACTGAGCAGATGATACCCAAACTGGTTTTGTGCTGAAAGAACAAGTTCCATAATTTCAGAAATTCTTGGAAACATAAAACATGCAGAACAAACCCTGCTTAACATCACATAACTCATCCCCCATCCCGTGCTACCACTGCTATTTCCCATAGGGTGAAATACCTCCACTAGCTTATCTAGAGTTCATGGAGAGGCACAGACCATGTTTAGCAAACACTGATACATCCCACACAGCAAATGGACATCCATCATCCTGTTAAAAGACATACCAAGCATAGAAAATTAGCATGGCACAGCTAGAGGATACACAGCTGAATAAACTTGCTACTGTGCTTTGCACCGCAGACCATAAATGCTGCAAGTTTAGCTACACACATAATGCAAAATACTCCTTTTACATGACATGCACAAGATAAATCTGACAAATACACTACTACCAGCTGCTGTTTCTGAAAGCATCTTATGTGTTTCTCAAAAGAATTTTGAAGAGATGGATTCAGAAACTTCCTTGTTCTTCAGCTGTCGTGCAGATAGAAACAGTTGATAAGATAACCTGAACACCTCTGCAATTAGCATTTGCTATGATTAAGAATCAAAACAAAAAGCCTTTTGCCGTGACTCATCAGGAACAGCATGAAACCCTAACAATGAGACCAACAGATGTGAATTGTGCTGTTGTAGAAATCAAATGCCCTTCCAGAACATTATTCACTCATTCAGTAAGACAGAATAGCTTTGTTTGGATACGCAACTAAACTGTATCTCTATACAAGAAAGAGACGAAAAAGCCTGCTAAATACATAAAAATTCAACTTTGAAGTAAACTAGAAAAGCCTCCCAGTGTTTAATGCTTTCACGTGGATGCTTTTAAGTAACAAATATTTAGCTAAAGCCACAAATTGAAATGAAAGAACCTGGAACAAGTCACTATCCTTGCTGAAGGGTTTGGATTGCTTCAAACTAATTGATCAGTAATAGATTTTGTCCTTCTCAAACACCAAACTAACAGGTAGAAAATAGAGAGAAATATTATTGAACTCAGGACTGTAGCAAGATTCCCAAAAAAGCATTCAGTTGTTTGGTAACAACTGCAGTGAACAGGATGCCATCCTCTATGCATCGATGCTGTGCAGCCATTACCACACTATCCCTTATCCCTCCCTGACCATCCTACAGTCAGGTAACACTGGTCATTTTAAGGCTTCCTATGAATTTCTGCTTCTCTTATAGTAGTGTATCAAAGTTTCTGGGTCTTCTGACGGGTCTCTCTAAGGCAGAATCCTTCAGTCATTTAAGTCACTCCTTTTGTGTTCCACCAAAAGCAGTATTATTTACACCAAAAATCTTTTCAGTTAAATAATTGAGATTCACTGACCTACAGTGCAACTAACAGACAGGTGTTTAGCTTTGCAGCAGCGAAAGCACACTGACTCACTTAAACTAAATCTGAAGCTCTGGACTGCAGAGCAAACACTGGTCATACTTTGATAATACAACATAGAATAAAATCCTTGTGGTTTTTTCCACAGGAATTGGATGCTCGCCCAATATTTTAATGATTTGGAGGTTGTTCTGCATTTGTTTCGGGTGTGCATTTCAACGTCAATAAGTTATGGCAGATGGGAGAAAGAAAAACAGGGGGAAATAACCAAGAATGGTAAAACTAGATTCTTCAGTGCTGTGCTTTACCAGCTCAGCACTGAAAGATCTTATTCAGTAGCACATTTGTCTTAGCAATGCTCCAAACCCCAACCCTTTTTATACCTGAGAAAGTACAGAATAAACGACTTCAGTTTTGAACCTGGGGTATTTATTTTAGCTCATAAATAACCACAAGAACTGGTTTCAATGTTTTTATTTATTCTTCTTGATGTGTCCTTTCTTTACATTTTAAGGCATGTTGCTCCTTGTAGGTAACTGATGCTAGATTAGCAGCTTTCAGATTTAATTAAAACAGAATCCAACTACTTCAAAATAAACACTAATAATAATAGTACATTCCAGCTCCCTACCTCCATAGGCTGACTGCTTTCCAGGCATTTCAAGGCTAAAGCCTTCTCCAGCAATCATTCTCTCCACCAATTTGCCCATATTAACAATTCAGTAATAGTTTTCTCAGACACATACTTAATGTCTCCTTCCTGCTGTCTGTTTCTATGCCGATAATTAAGTGTTTAAAAATAAATACATATATAGTCAGTGGGATTCTGGGCCTGTATTCAACAAAGTCCACCAAAACCATCCTTCAGGTTCGAAGGCTGTTGACTACACTTTGAAAAAGCAGTTTTCAGTTTCAGAGTGTGCTTAAAACCATTTTCTTGTAAACATGATGAGAACTCAATGGTCTCGTCACTTCCCCCTTTAAGCTTTTTCAGCTATCTAGCTTTTCATAGAGACATTAAAATCAGAGTTTAGAACTGTTTGTAAATGTTTCCAGAATATTTGGCAAGTGACACAACTTCCAGCTCCATTCATTTATTGTTCACAGCAAACCAACCCAAGGCATGCTTTTGATTCAAAATTCAACTAAGCTTCAAAAACTAAGCCCTGTGTTTTCAACATCATGCTGCGAAGATACAACCTCTTGGCAATAAAACTGGACTATACCTTTTGATACATAAACTGACCTTCATGCAGTCATATTTGCCTTCTGGTTGCTGTTTCAGAATAATCATCACTTTCCAAATTGCAGTCTTTTCCATCACACTCAATTACTGCAATAAAAGCCATCTGTTTCTAAAGCACAGACTATTCAGATTGAAACAGACACTAAAATTTTAGATCTAGACTGTATTCTTCACCTCATTAATCAAGCCATAAACCACAATTACAAAGTCTCACAGATAATTCACTTAGTTGAATGCTGTGACAATCTTCCTGCTTTAAGCTATTTGTATCAGAAAGTCCAGCTTTTTGGTTCTGGTCACAGACACATGCTAGTATCACAATCTATCCTTCAGTACAGCTGTTTTCCTTTAAACGGTCAAAGGAATTAAGTTTACAAGAAATCCATCCTTAAAAAAAACCCAGAAATGCTCTTTAACAATTACACAGAAGCTTTTCATAGGTACAAAATTTAGGGCACCCAGTTAAAACCTGAAGGTCTTGGAGCACTTCTGGTTGGCTCTAGTCAAGCCCATTGGCCTTTGAACCAAAGCAACTGGTATGGGATTAAGAAGTTTGACATAACCTTATGGCATACCTCTAACACCATTCTAAACCCAAGATTTAACAACTGCAACTCCAAATGTATAAGCCCCCCCCGCCCCCCATTTAATTGGTCAGGCTGCTAATTTACAGAACAGTAACTAAGTTCCTGTTTGTGCTCTCACTATGGGCATTAGTAAGTAAATAAGCCGGTACTTTGCATATTACATTCACACCCTTCCCCAAAAGAACATGCAAACAACTTGTGAAGTACATGGTGCTTTAAATCATGCCTTAGCTTGCAGTATTTCTGCTAAAGTGGCTAAATAAAAACTAAACCTTCAAGGCAGGTGACTATTGGCAAAGAAGAGAAAGCTGTTTGACACCAGCTAATAATCAACTTTTAACCAGAGCTAATGAACCATCCATTTCCATTCACATTACCAAGAAAGGAAACAAAGATCCTGGGATCATATTGATTCTCCTCTGTCTTAACATTTACTTGTCAACAATAAAGCAGCCTCTTTACAATGCAAGGCTTTAGGAAGAAAGAGAACTGCTCCCACTCCCATGTCAGGAAGAAGCAGGAACACTTGAGTTCATCATTTCCTTTCTTCCTCTCCAGAAGAAAAGGTTATCAGAGGCACATGGTAAGCTTGTCCACTCCAATGTTTACTACAAGTTGCAGCTAACATCCTCAGATGTTAGGGACTGTAGTGACAGGACAAGAGGTAATGGGTTAAAACTTAAACAGGGGAGGTTTAGATTGGATCTAAGGAAGAAATTCTTTCCTGTGAGGGCGGTGAGGCACTGGAATGGGTTGCCCAGGGAAGTTGTGAGTGCTCCATCCCTGGCAGTGTTCAAGGCCAAGCTGGACAGAGCCTTGGGTGCCATGGTTTAGTGTGAGGTGTCCCTGCCCATGGCAGGGGGGTTGGAACTGGATGATCTTAAGGTCCTTTCCAACCCTAACTATTCTATGATTCTATGAAATCTGCTATATATAAACATGTTATTGTTTATAAATAGCAGCACTGCAGGAAAATGGAATGTTATTATTAGAGTAACTCATACACAGAAGTTTTTCCTTTATTTCAGTATATTTTATCAATAAATTTGAAATAGAGTAGGTTAATGTACAAGTCTCAGCAATGAGGTGGGCTCTTTTTCCCCAACACTTTCTGCCATAGATGGGAAATAACTAAGTGAAACAAAGAGCCCTGGGTGCTCCATGACTATAGAGCACCTATGGTGCCTCACACATCTAGAAGCTCCTGCATCCAGACCCAACTGCTCACACACAACCCTGCAACTCATGCTTCTGACTAGAAAATTCACAATAAAAGACAAGATCCTCCAGACTCCTCACAGCTCTGGAGATGGATTGAGGTAGGATTGTTATTGGCAGGTAGCAATTATTTGCAAAGGGGTTTTTATAGTTATTTAAAGCCAGGAACATCAGATTATGATTTAAGAGTGGATGTGGATCACTCAGTTCCCTGCACTGGAAAAGGAACATACTCTTGGCAGAAGACAACAAACATCAGCTTTACAATTTCCCTGCTTGTCTCTCCAAATTCTTTGCACCAGAACTCAACATAAGAAATGTAACATCAGAGTTTCCACTTTATAGTCACTGCTACAAAACAGCAACAGTATTTGAAACCAGCTCTTTTCTATTTAAGAGTTGCATTTTCTAAAAAGAATTGCCCTCAACTTTTATGCCACTTAATATCAAAGATAACCATAACCTAGAACCAGCGAATTTGATTTAGAAATTAACCTCTATTATAATAGTGGAGAGGGAAAAAAAAAGTACATTCTCCTCTCATACCATCTTCTCACTGCTGCTGTACATCAATTTCTACAGGTAAGAGCTGGACTGTAGAAAAGTTCCTTTGCCTGCATCAGGCATGTTTTTAACAAGCATCCTATCTTCTTAAAAACCCTGTGTTAGATTATTTTCAGGGCTATCAGCTCTCAAGGGCAGCCTCTCATTCACAATTGCACTTCTGCACTCCTTTTAATTAAACAGCTTCCAACATGATTCTTTGTGATATACATGTATCTCAAGCTATAGCTGGGATGTGGTGCTCTGGGTATCCATGTATAAGAGGAACCTTGGCCAGCTTAAGACAAATTACCCCCTAAATGTAGAATAAGTTTTACATAACAGTAGATTGTCCACAACTTTCAATGCTCGTGGCTCTATCATATCGTTCTATCTTTGTGGTATAATGATTCTTTCTCAAAGGGTCAAACCATCCTGGTGCATGAGGAAGAGACCAGAAGGCAGGTTATGCATCTTAAAATCCTACACACTGAGTAAAAATGGGACACGACCTCGTAGAACTTGCACTTACTTATGTCTTAAACAATAGGCTTGAAATATGGCCAGGATCTGGGAGAACAGCGTCAAACCTACCATAAAATATTAAAAACAGATGCAGTACTTCACATTTTACAACATTTTCCAAAAGAGAACAATGACCTCTTATGTCTTGACACTTCATTAGCAGAAAACCAGTTCAAAAACACTTGGCATGAGAAGAATCACCACAACTTCCAGCCAGTGATGCTCTCAGCTATAGGCCTGAAGGCTCACTGAGAACAGTTGCAACCCTCTCCAAAACTTCCCTGGGCTTTCAGTCGAGTCTCAAATGAATGGTCCTAAAGAGTTAAGCCACCACTTTCAGTCAAGCATATAAATATCATGTAACAATTAGAAAAATCACAGTTGTTTCATAAGCATATTCCTGTATATTATGAAATTGTAAGAAAATCTCATGGCAAATGGCAAGAATCACCAAGGCTTACAGAAAACAGTCCAAAAAGCCTGCTTCAGGATGCTCTCGATACTCCCAGAAGTCCTAGCAGTATTTGTCACCAATCATTTTGCTTTAAAGATGCCAGAGAGCAAAATTTGTATCTTTATTATTAAATTACTATGCCTTAAAAGCTAACATCCAGAAAAACTTGAAGTCATCATTCCCAAAGTGCAGATACATGAGGAGCTTTCAAACTAACCTCCAAACCAAGCAATGGAAGATCAACTGCGCTTCTTAAACTTGGAATTGTAAGTGAAACACATACTGCAGTAAATTGGACTTTCTAGGTAACGTTTACCATTAACTCGAGGAATTCCCAAGCCATAAGATACCTTCAGGATGTATACTTCTGTAAGAAAAACTAAGGAAATGGTCTGACTTGGATCATGTTTCCATTTCTCCTCAGCTATTCCAGCAGAAGAGCTGCCACAGTTATAACTTTGTAATTCCAGGATCAAAAAAATCCACACAAAATGCTAGCAAGCAATGTTCATTAGGATTTAAAGGGGAAAGTCTATATATTACTGATACAAAGCTCTTGTTCCACTCATCATTTAGTTGGTTTCAGTTTTCCAAGAAATTAAACCAAACTGATTTCAGGTGAATAGGATCAAAGGAAATTTCAGGTTGGAGCAGTCTCAGAGGTCATCTAGATCAACCTCCTGCTCTAAACAGGATCAGACAGGAGGTCTGGGGACAGCACAACCTCCCTGGGTAACCTGTTCCACAGCTCAACTGTCTGGATGGGAAAGCTTTTCCGTTTTTCCATTCCAAACCTCTCTCAGTTCAACTTAAATCTGTTGTTTCCTACCCTCCCACCATGTAAAAGAACCTCACTCTTCCCCTTGATGATCTCCTCATTGGTACCAGGAAGCTACTCTTAGGTTACTCACCCAAAGGTCTCTCTTCTACAGAGAGGTGACTCATTAGTCTGGGGCCAAGCTTCATTTAAACTGTTAGAATTCCAGACTTCCCTTCACTTAAAAACTACATTTAAAGTACTTTTCATGTAGTCGTCTGCATTGAACTGTCTTGCAGATGTTGGGGACAAATACAGTGTGGATTGATAAGTGAGACTGCCCATAAAGCCATAGTTTTCAAACAATACAGGATTAAACTCCTGTTTGCAGGCAAAACCCAGAATTTATATGGAAAAATTATTACACCAGATGTATTCTTGGACTCTATATCTTCTTGCTCCAAGACTAACATCATTCTGAAAGGAATTTTGTTTCTTGTCTGAGCTGAAAGAGAAAATTTTAAACTTCACAGGTTATGAACTTGTGTAAAATTCCATTTATCATGCTTCTATTTGATAAAGTCTGTGTTCAAGTTAGACCCCAATCCACTCATTCTGAAGTGGCTTGAAAAGTCAAGGTTATGCTTTACACAAACGTCACTTGGTGTATTTGCTGAAGCAAGCAGACAGAAAGATTAGAAGCACAGAGTCCTGACTGACTGAGATCATGCTCTGTGTACAGGGATTGCTAAAAGAGTTAGAAAAGAGATGTATATATGCAGATATCGTGTTAAAAAGTCTGCACCACAAGACTTTCTGTACACTGAGTCAATGATTCCATTGAATGCATCAGCTACGTGAGCCTCTTTTCCTTAGTCTGGTCTTCAGAGAGTATTAGAAAGGCTGCCAGACCTGCTGGGTCTCTTCTGGGTTTTCCAGCTGGCAGGTTCATATTTCATGCACTTAAATATTCCATTTGAAGGCACTGCATAAAGTCAACTTGCAAACAATGTATAAGGGTACAGGAGATATATTAACACATTGTGGTTCCTAAAAAATTGAGGGAATTAATACTTTTGATTTGAAACCATTGACTAAAATACCTTAATCCCTTTCTTCTTTCTGTTACTTAAACTGTTTAAGTAGTTTCTGTTTCATCCAAACTTCTGTAATGGCTCATTCTCTATGAAAATGGCAAATTAAACATTCAATCCTCAAACACACTTATGACTGCTCCTTCAATATATTCTTTCAGACCATTCTTTGCAATTTCAGCTTTTTTGATGTAGGGTTACAAGGAACCATATACTGATGAGGTCAGGATAGGGCTGTTTGCATGAAGTTATGGCCCAAAAGAAAAACTAGAGCAACAGCAGGAGCCTAACAGTGAGTTACTAACTGCAGGATGTGCTCAACATGCCTGATCTGAAACCAGAGGGAAATCAAGAGGTACAATGTGAATCATGAGCCTGGAACACACCACACAGTAAACAAATTATAGTTATTAAATACAAGTGATTGGACTGCATTTGGAAGTGTGAAAGCTCAGCTGCAATTTATCGAGTACAAATATGTTACTCATGGACCACAGCTTACTTCTAAATGGTGTTACATATTCAGTCTCCTCTACATTTTCATCTGCATAGGACGTTAGCTATATATTAACTGGAACTTTTTAATGAATAGGTTATCCTCTTTTGATCCAAGACTGAAAGTATTTTCACAAAACATTTCTCCAGAGTTTTGTGCATTAAAGCACACTTCAAAGATACGCACTATTCTAACAAAACCAATTAAACCAGGCTTCTACAGCACTGGGACTTTATGATCTATGAACATGAAACTGGGATCCAAAAATTATTTATTGGGGGAAACTCTAAATAGTTTGATTTTTCATCAGCCAACATCTTCTTTTAAAGCTGCATCTTTTGGAGGGCTCATGTATGTCTACACTGATCGGTATTGAGTGTTTCTAAGGAAGTCCTGGAATCCCACTTTCTCCAACATATGAGAAAAGCACAGCAAAATGGTTTCTTTATATAAATTAGGGATAAGCCACAGAAAGTTGCAACTATAATTCTTAATCAGAAAAGAGCCCACAGATTATACATTTTCACAAGTAAAGTAGCTGCAAACAGCTGTAAATCTCTAAACACTGGATTAGGAAGGCTGGCAGGCACATGAGGGAAGCAGATCTCAGAAAAGCAGACAGGTTTGCATGTTCTTCCCAAATAGCATCTCTCTTACCATCTTTAAGAGAGTGCTAGGCTAAATGAGCTCAAGATGACATGTCTCATATTCTTAACTTAGAAGTCAGTTACTTTTTAAAACACATACAAATCTCCATTCCAGAAATTCTCATCATAGTTACTCCACCTCTGCATATCAAACTACCAGTTTCTACTTGAAATCCAACATTGCAGAGATAAGCTCCATGTCCATGGTAATGCTAGAGTAACAGCCGTGGCTTTTCTAGCTTCCTTGTACCCACCAGCTAATCCTTCATCATTTCCACCTTCTGACACCACTTGCTGATTTCACACAGGGCTGTCAGATCACCACTCTTCAGTGGCAAATCCCACAGCACAAATTAAAATAGCAAAGCTGTTTTATTGGGTTTCAGCTTTGCACAGGACTACATCTCATGAACAATAAATAGCTCTTCCTGCTTCTGACAACAAACATGGTCCCAAAATACTTCATCCTCACTCTTTATATGCCTATAAAACTATAAAAAAGTCACTGACTTGACAGTAAATGTGTATAAGGGTGTATTCACTGCTTGGTCCTACTTGTCCTACCCCCAGCTGGAGGAGAATTACTTTTCTGTTCTAGAGAGGATTCTCACCCTGCCTTGAGCAGTTTTGAGATTCAGCTGGTCTGAACACCATACGAACCAGAATATATTCCACTTCTGTAGAGAGTTCTGGTTTTTAGGGTTCAAAACCCCCAGGCGTCCTGTAAGGAATCATCGATCAGATCCAGCAGGTTTCAGCTGAACACAACATGTACATTCCTAGATAGAGTAACACATCAAACATGAATGTAATTATACCAAAGCAGGTATGCACTCCATTAAAGCCTTAATGAACAACAGTTTAACACGCTTTGTCAGGTAGCACAGCCCATTATTGATAACTTTCACTTTTCCACTTATCCCACCCAACTGAAAGAGGATTACAACGAACTCCTGTGAATGTGTGACTGTAGTTAATTTCTGGCCCTTTAGACTCCCTTCATTCCTGGACAGAAATGATATTCTAACTTCATGGTAATTAGCTTTCTAACTTCCCATAGATTGGAGTGACAATTTAGATACATAAACAGTTGTTGTGAACACCAGTGTTTTTGTGGACTTTGCCCTGAATAGGCACTAAATTACAGTTAATACTGACAGATGATTTTATCTTACCTTTCTGAAAGGCTGGACATTAAATATACAGTATATGTTGATAAAACAGTGTTTGATCTGTAACAGCTTCACTCACTTATGAACTTGCAGCTCTAATTCAAGTATTTGACTTCTTACCTTGCCCAGTTCATACTTCCATATCACAACACATCAAGACATAAAAGAAAGAACAGCAAGTTCAAACCAAACATGTTTGGTATATTACATTTGAGAGGTTCCTTAAATAAAACCAGCATGAAACACTAGCTCATGTCAAGTATTATGTGTAAACATTGCATTAGTTTCTCGCTTTCAGTCTCATATTGAACAAAATCCAGAAGAGCTGAATAAAATGGGGTACTAATATAATTTTAATGTTAGCTGATTTATATGCTTAATCCCATTTTCCATTCTTGTTTAGCTCCCAGGATGAAAACAAACTTACAGCAACATGTAAATGTAATTTAAGCATCATATTGGATAAAATGTAACTCTGGCACAGGCAAGCACAATTTTGGTTAGGCCAAAGCAGCTTAAAAGGACTCAATTATCTTTAAGTCTGACCACTTTTCAAAGCAGCCTGCACTCTGTCTTTCATGTTGCACTCCTGTCTGGGAGCCTCAGGGGCATTTCGGTTTTGGAGCCACTTTCCCACTCTGTCATATTTATGAGAAAAACGGGAGAGGGGGACAAGACACCAGTAGCCCAAGAGAAACTGAGACATGAGGCACAGTGCTGCTGAATGAATGTGCATGATGGAGACGAAGGAAGCTATTGCTGTGGTCTTTTTTGCCACAACCACCTAAAGCATTACTTGTAGCAACAGCAGATACTAATTCTAACAAGTGTGTGCAGGTCAGTTGTAGGCAAGGAATCTGAAAAACAGTTGCATGATGTTAAGCTTGCAAGGCTGCTTCATTCTGAGAGTGTACAGTAACATGCTTGACCCCAATGTAGGTGTTTTCTTTGCTTGGTCTTTTGTTGTTGAACAGGCCTTGCTAAGAAACATAAAGACCAGTTATTAGAAAAGAACAAGGGACACAAAAACTTGGTTTGAACACATGCATGTCCACACATGGAGAGAGGTAGGAAGAGAAATAATTTAGGGCTATTGGATTAAATGGGTTTCAAAACCTCACTGTACAACGACCCAGCTTCTGACCTTCATGAAATAGTAATTCACTAACACTTTCTGTCCATGAGATAGATGACACTTGAGGTGCAATATTACAACAAAGAAATACTATTAATAAAGAAAACCAAAGAAAAAGGACCAAGAAAGTGTGCAATAAAGAAAAAACAAGTTATGAAATGTTTGAAAAACACATAAAGGACCATATATTGCCAAGCAGGCCTGCGACTTCTGCTGCTCCATTAATCACACAAGGAAAATGAATATTCATTGTTTTGACAGATGTGCAAGATCAGCTAACAAATATAAAGCCCAGCACTGACTGATGGACCTGACCATCACAGGAAATCTGCCATACCCTTTACCATGTTGTTTATGAATAATATGGGAAACCAGGCAAACAAGGGGTCACTCAGGTATGCTTCCATGCATCAGGGAAAAAAACATGATCTGGTCTCATGAGGGAGGCAGTTCTTAGCACGACAAAGTTCCAAACAATGAGCGGAGCATGACAAGACTCCAAACTTGAGACGTGGAGGCATCTTTCATAAGTAAGGCAAAAATAAACGAAACTGGGTAAAACCAGGGTCCACATTTTCTGCTAACATACACCTCTTTTAACTGACTGCCTATTAAGAATTGCTCCTCCACAGTGTTATCACCTGGAAGAGACAAAATGCAGTTCTAGGTGGTAGAAAAGGGGGAAATTATTTCTATTTTTCTTTTTAAACACAGCGAAAAGTGAAGAGCAAGTACAGAGTGGGTAATAATTTCTGTTTATTGAACTTTCTTCACATGCAATACAATTAAAAATGAATGTGGTCTTTCAGCAGTAAGCAGAGCTCTTGTAAGACAACACATTAAAGGGGCAGTCATAACTAATGTATTTAGAGTAGGATCTATTATTGCTCTACAGACTCGTCCCAAAATAGTTTAGATGCCCTATTTGAAGCAACTATTTCTTTCCATCCATGCCACAGAAGCCTACAGTAATGAGGTAAGATGCAAGGTGTCTTCTAGGCACTTGAACTTGGTGTATGGAATCAAACCTCGCCTACTTTCCTTGTACAAGAATGCAGTTAAAATCTCTTTAAACTGAGATCAATGGGTGTACAACAGAAGTCAAGGAGGGAAAACAATTTATGTCTATTCACATTTTAGGAAAAGGTACTTCATGAAAGCTAAGAGTGACCAATTTTTGCTCTCCTTGTGCTGTGAATTAAAGTCTATTTATAGGCAAGCACAATGAACCTCGAAAGGTGTTTATTTACCCTTGGACAGTGGTGCTCAGCAACTTTAGATAACTCTTCCACTGGAGAAATCCTAAGAGAATGGACTGAAGATTGTCCCTAAAAACTGGTGCTATGTGCAAAGAAATACAGAAGTTTCCTGATGTTGCCACAGTTTCTATTGCAATCATGTCATGCTTAGGAAAATGTGATGACTTCAAAATTAGTCAGTGATAAGCAATCCACCCTATTCATTCTTATACTGCTGGGAAAATGAAACAATTTTATTTCCCCTTCCTTTCAGCCAACTAACATTTTCAAAACCACAGTTTTCTGAAGACAGAACAGAGACTTTACATCAGATCTTTGTGGTAGGACTTCTACCACTATTAGTTCTGTATTTGGTCTTGTTGGGGGTGAGAGGAGGAAACCTGCGTGAACTCATAAATCTAGGTCCTTTAATTTCTCATGGTAACAATATTTCCTTTTGTTTCCTTATTTACTCAGGGCCCATTCCCTTCTATTCACACCAGCTTTAAACAAAAGAATGGCTTTAATCTGTGTAGTAAGTTATCAGGGAAGAGCCACCATGAACTCTTAAGTTTGTCTGCTGGAATGCAACCAGCTTGCAACTATCTCATCTAAATACTCCCCATGTATAAGGATAACCAAGCTGTCCTAAAGCTGTCTTAGGTTGGGCCATCCAAGCTCCCAAGCTGTGTTCTAATCACTTAGTGATCAATACAACTACTTATTAACACCCACAACTATTACACACCAGGATCTTTCCAAGCATTCAGGTAAAAAAAACCAGCACCCCAGTGAAGTTTCCAATCTAAGGACAGACAGCATTCATGGGAAGACAAACTGTCACATGAACTCAAGAGGATATGAAAAGGTTGCTAGGGGAGAAAGGATGACAGACAGTTTGTCAGTTTAAACCTGATGTTCCTGCAAGAAAAGGAGTAGGAGTACATAGGTTTGAACAATCCTTCCTTTCAGTCCCAGTGTTAAGCAATCACACTGCAAGCAGATGTTAGCATGAAAGCAAAAACAGAATCCAGCTGAATAAAAATCTGTTAGTGCCAAGCACCAAAATATTTGTCTACTTAGTGACAGCACATCTAAGGTTTTAATCTGTAGTCTAGAAGCAATGATTGCCTCTGAATTTATTCTGATGAGAAATCAAAAATGCTTAAAAGCAAAGTTTCTGCAGCTGTCTGTAAACTCATTTTTGTGCAGTTTTTCTTACCAGGTTAGAGACCAAGCATGTCCAATTTATTGTCATTTCAGTTTTGGGCAAGATGTGAGAGAACTTTGAAGGCAGGTTACCCAGACCTGTCCATCTCCAGGATAACTGCTTTCTAAACTATCTCTAAGAATCATGTTCACCAATGCATCTTCCATGCAGTGCTTACTTTGTTAAGTTAATAAAGCCTCTTTCCCTGTGGGCATTAATTAAAAATCAGAGACCAAGAGATTTTACTCCTTAACAGCAAAACTATGCCAAATGCTTTCAAACCACGGCTTTTTGACCAGTGGCAGGCAGCTTGCATAGACTCAACTGATCACACACTGCTGGCTTTCCTTCCCATCTCCAGGCTTCAATATCATTCTTGTGTACTGACAAAAACCAGTAAGATGTAAGGCTGCCACATTTTCCTGGGGATGAGGAAGATGGCAGATTCATTTTTGAATAGTTAAGAAAGTGCCTGTGAAAAATTAGTTTGTGGCTTCTACAATTCAAGGTTGCTCCCATGAAGTTTTGATGAGACAGTTACAGAGCTGCACATAAATCCTTCAGGAATCTGATGGCTTAAAATAAAAAAACCCAACCCCCCCATCCCTCCCCCCCAATCAAACCATACAAAACACACACCCCCCCCCATTCTAGTCAACTCCAGGTTCTGTTACCTTTTCTGCTGCAATAAACGTCAAATTCTGTTTCACCTGCATTTGCAAATTCAAACAACTGCCCAAATTCCCACGCTTCATTACATGAACTTGTTTGTTCTCATCTTCAAGGCCCTTCAGTGTTCTTCCTCTCTCCTTAATTGCTCTTGTCTTTACCACATCATCCCTTTCCTCTCCTATTGTAGTCTCAAAGCTATTTCTATTCACCAAGCTCCACAACTAAGTTTTGTCATTCCAAAGCTCACACATGTGGGACATTTTGACACAATCTGTCATACCACTGGGCTTTCTCTTTCCAATTCAGAGACCTCGCTGGCATTATGGTAGATCCCAGCTAACTGAGGACTTGAAAATGGTGGAAAAAACAGTGTTTATCAAGCTTTCTAATCAAGTTATATTAGAAAATGAGTCATAATACCAACAGGATGTTTAGCTCCATCCCTCTCCCTGCATCTCTATTTTCATAGCCCTCAAGCCTGCAGAGATTCCTCACAGCTGCATCCTACGCAGCCACACTCAAAAGCTGTAGAAAGGCTGAGGGGATAGAGGAAGAGAGGGATATTGGATAAAGACCACCAAAGACACAGGGCAGCTTACATGCAGTTTGATGCATTCAAGAACATTATAAATGGAAGAGTGAGAAAATACGTTTATGAATTTTCAGAGTTAAATCCCTTCTTCAGTGAGATCAGGCAGTACACTGTGACTGGGGAAGCACCCAGCTCAGCATGTACAATATAGCTGAATTATGACACTAGTTGCATAAAACTAAAAATCAGATGATGTTCCTTCCACATTTTGCTACCAAACCATCTGTTACATCCACCCGCCCCTTGTAACTCACACATCCATCTTCTAGGGGCTAAGAATTTCTTCCAGCCTCTGTAAAAATGAACATTGCATAGCAAAGTTTGTGAGGTCCTGAGTTCCTCCATCTGCTTAACCTCGTACAGTTCACATTGATAAATACCCTGGTGAAGAGACAACAATTCATGAAACAGCACGTAAGACAACCCTGTATGGAGATGCTTTGAAGTTAATAGTAGTAAGGAAGAATTTCCAGGCTGCATGTAAAGTACTTGCAAAATAATTCGAAAAGAGAATTTGTATTTCTTGGCTGTCAAGAAAAGTATTCACAGAGTTACAGCTTCAGCCACACAACTTAAATATTTTGTTAAGAGCAAAACGCAAGCATCACACAGTTTACATGCACAAGTCTGAAGACTGACGAGCCCAGGAGCTGGTTGAACATTCCCTCTCAGTTACATCAAGATACATTGCAGACTTACAAGTGCTCCTTCAGCGTAAGAATGTACAGACTAGATGGTGTGTACAGAATAGAGCCAGACTAGGCATGCTCACCCAGAGCTTTCTGCCCTTTTTTCTTCAACCGCCTGAACAGCATAAGCAGTAAATACACTGCAACACCCCAAGGAGCAATTTAGCAAAACTATTAAGCAAACATCATAAAATGTACACCAATGCCTTCAAGGTACAGTCTGACTCATAAGCAGTGGTACAGAGAACACTCCTCCCTCCAGCTCTTCCCTGTAAATCAGTACTAGGAACTCAACAACAGATCCTAAGTCAGTGTAAAGCCTTCCAGTGAATTAACTAGTCACAGACTGGCAGTAAATCAAAGCAATGGGTAATCTGACAAGATAATTTGCTTTTTAATATGTCACATGATAGATTTGCATGAGGGGAAAAAAAACCCAGAGTATGTTCTATACAAACAAGACTGGGGGAGTGAAAAGAGGAGAACAGGAAGGAAAGAAAAGAGAAATCCCCTTTTCCCCAAGCTAGTAGCTTAGTTTTAAGTCAGTCTGCAATGTTCTCAACTCCTTGTTCTGCAGACAGAATCTATCTGGCATGGATGAGGCTCTTCAGTTCTGCCCTTTAAAAAGCTTAAGTGAAAGAACATACTACAAACATGAACCTTGATCTTAAAGGGCTACTCCTCTGATATTGAGGACATGATGAACATGACAGTGAAAAAAATAAAGTGGGGAACAAAATAAATCTCCTTTTCTGCTCTTTCACTGCCAGCAGTTTCATAGCAGATACATTTGCTAGAAAAACATTTATATTAGTATTTCCCTGTACTCACTGATGACAACAGAAAACTAACTGCTTACAAAGATAAAGCCGATCACCTTGATCAATACCTTCTGTTTATTAAGATATTTCTCTTAAATTTGAGCTCCAAGTTTTGCAGATGAACTCCTCTGCCTGAGATTTTAAACCCTGATATTTCAACTCCTTTCTGACAACTACATACAGCAAGACAGAATCATAGACTGGTTTGCGTTGGAAGGGTCTTGAATCTAGTGTCAACCCCCTGCCAGAGGCAGGGACACCTTCCACTAGAGCAGCTTGCTCCAAGCCTTGTCCAACCTGGCCTTGAACACTGCCAGGAATGGGGCAGCCACAGCTTCTCTGGGGAACCTGTGTCAGCGCCTCAGCACCCTCATAGTGAAGAATTTCTTCCTAAAATCTCATCTCAATCTCCCCTCTGTCAGTTTAAAGCCATTCCTTCCTGTCCTGTCACTACCTGTTCTTGTCAAGAATCCCTCTTCAGCTTTCTTGACCGCCCCTTTGGGTACTGGAAGGCTCCATTATTCAGCCTGTCTTTGCCTGTACCGTTTTTCTCCTTTGGTGCTGACAGCTCAGGGCCCCGAGAGCCACGCTCGGCCCGTGCCTGTGCGGAGGGAGCAGCGGGACGTCCCGGGGCCGCAACTTACCCAGGTTGTACCCGTAGGGCGACTCGGTGGCTCCGTCCTGCAGGCTGGCCAGGATCTCTCCCTTGCCCACGTCGCTGTCTCCCACCAGCAGGAATTTCAGGAGGAAATCGTAGGCTCTCGCCGGGCTTCCCCCGTAGCTCATCCTCCCCGCCGTTCCCCCGAGCCTCCTGGACGGATCAGCTCCCGCGGCCCATCCAGGGGCCCTGCGCGGCCAGGACACGGCGGCGGGCAGCGGTGTGGGACGGCAGCGGCGTAGGACGGCAGCGTTATACCCGGCTCTGGCGGGAACAGGGACCCGTGAGGCAGCGGTGCGGTCCCGTCACGGCAGCAGTGCTCTCCGCGCCATCCCTCGCCGGGCAATAGCAGTGTCAGCGGCGACAGCGGGCGTCGCGCTAGAACAGAGCAGCCACCTCTTGCCACGGAGCGCCCAGCACGGCCAGGGACCGCGGCGGAGCTACGAGAGCCTCATCCCGCTCCTCCACCTGCCGCCCGAGCGCGGTGTCAGCGCGCTGCCGCCTCCCGCCGCCGCCGCGTCGCTCTGACAGAGCGGCGAGCTCCGCCCCCCCATTGGGAGATTCGTTTCTCCCCAACCCAGCCCTGCTCAGCTTTCATTGGGCTGCAAAACTTTAGTCCCACCCCTCTCCCCCTTCTACGAGGGCGCGACTACGCACCAGAGCGCCTATTGGTGCACCGAAAAGCACTAGCCCCGCCCTCCTGGGCTTCCATTGGAGGAAGGCAAACCTCGGCCATCCCCGTCCTCGTGGTCCTAGTGGGACACAGCGGCTCAGTTGCTATGGGACTCCAGGGCAGCCATTGGTTCCTTCCCCCATCAATCGCGCCTATTGCACCGCCCCGCTGGCTGGGAGCAGGGAAGCCCCAGTCCTTCTGATCGCATGCTGCGGGTTTGCGGTAGGTACCGCGAAAGCAGACAGAGCATCGGGCCCGGACTCGGTTAGGGTGGTGGAGAAATGGGGGGGGGGAAGTGGTGGGGGAAGACTGGGCAAAGTAATAGCCCTTTGTGGGCAAGGACAACCACTCAAACGGCACCACACAACCCTCCTGCAGAAGAAACACCTCAGCTGTAGCCGTAAGCCCTAGAAGTCACTGCAAACCTGAGTCAGGTTTTTAGGATATTCATAGCCAGAAGTATGTTTTTTTTGTCATCATATCCTCACCCGAGTTGGCTGGATTTGTCCTCTCGCTATCATATTCAAGCACCACTCTGTACAGAATGGGGATGCAGCTCTAATGGGATGGGCAGGAAGCCCAAGCTCTCAGCCAGGGCTGGTAATCCAGCCTGGTGGTACAAGCGTGTAAACCCAATGCCTGCCCTTAACAACAGCCCAAATACATACTGAAATGCAGCACGTAGGGAACTGGGGGAAAGGGGTCATATCTCGAGTAAACTCTTTCACTCTTCATGTGCCATTGTAATAAATTCAGTGGGTTTCTAAACCAAGGTGCAGCATCTCTAACCCCATGTGTTGGGCCAGTGAGGAAAAATAAGTGACTGAACAAAGACCTACAGGAAAGTCTCTTAAATCTTACCCTAATATATATGTGTACTGCCTAAACTCTAAATGAGACCTCTTATGACCTTGTAAAAAAAAAAAAAAAAATTTAAAAAAAACTTTTTAACCCAAAGAAACNTACAGGAAAGTCTCTTAAATCTTACCCTAATATATATGTGTACTGCCTAAACTCTAAATGAGACCTCTTATGACCTTGTAAAAAAAAAAAAAAGACTTTAAGAAAATCTTGTTAACCCTGAGTAACTCCTAAACCTGAAAATTTAGTAGTGTCAAACTGGTATAAGAACATTTATGTAAAGCAGACAGAAACAAACTTTAAAACTAGCACTGTACGCACAAAGTATCCCTTCACATAACAATTACAACCTCATGAAAGGTCTTTATGTCCTCTCTCTACTGAGCCCCACCCCATACACACAATTTACCAAAAGTCCATCTAATTCAGAGGGAATAAAACCACCATATACATGGGACTTTGCATTATCTGCAACAAAACGTAAGACCTAAATTGAAAGAGATATGTCTATATTTCAACTCAAAAGAAAAACAAAGAAGTCCTTGACTAATAAGGTCTGTTTGTACACGCATGATGTGATGCCAGTTTACTGCTCCCTTAAAAAAACCTCAACCCTCTTCACATGCTTATTTTTATTTCAGGATTGCAAGGGCAGGCGTGAACTCAGGAATATCACTAGATCATTCCTTGGTAATTTTAATCTGTGCAAACAAAGGAGCAAAAAGTGCCCCATAGCACTCACCCATGGACATCGGAGCACCACGCTCCCAGTGTCAGACAGGCAATTTTCCCTCTGGCATACTCATGCATCCAGTAACTGCACCTCTCTATAATCCAGTCATCACTTTATGGAATCAAAGTCCTGTTGGAGACGGGATAATAAATTTGCAGCAATGAACTACAGTTTTCCTGTTGAAGTTCTACATACATACAGAGAGGTGTTCTTTATCCAGATGTGTTACTGGTCAGAGCTTCTAGTTTGGTTTTGAATTTTGGACAGTCTAAACGCAGTTACAGTAGTCATCTGTACTCCTCCTGTGGTAGCAACTTTTAGACAGCTGGAGTAAAGCCTTGGGCACCAGGAAACATGAGCTCTAATCCCAGTTCTAACACAGACTTGGCCAGTTTACTCAGATTCTTTCTGCGACAGGTTTCCAACCTATCAAAGCCATTAGCTCAATCTATTACAGAGGAGTGTCACAGGATTTTAACCACAAATTTCATTGGAGTGCTTTGAGATACCATAAGGAAAAAAAAAATCTGAATTACAAACTAATTCTATCTTGCTCTATTGAAATTGTGCATGTTTGATTTTTCTTAAAGTTCACTAAGGATGAGTTGAGAAAAACTTCAGCATTTCCACACCAATGAACTTGGCAATTAAAGGTCATTTGCCCTTGTTTGTTAATTATATAAAGAGTTTTTCAGTTGTTGAAAATGAAGGACTGACACTTTTTGAATGTCTGTTTTGATGCCATAAATAGCAGAATACTGGAATGTTTCCACTTTCCTGAGTGTTTCCACTTAGCTGACATTTAGATGTAATCAGGTTTAGAACAAAACTGTGCCAAGCCCAGGTTTATTTGGAGGTCAGCTCATGGTTATACTTTACACAGGAACTAGTGAGCTAGAATATACCCACAAATCTTTAACCCATCAACTTTCTGAATATTAGAAAAGAAAATGCATTTGCTAAAACACTTTTGAGTCCCAACTCACCTGGTTAAAGGAGAAATAACGACTTGTGTTTGCTCTTTTACTGTGCCATACAGAATTAGGCTAAACTAAAATCAGAACTGTAAATAATAACAACACTACCACCACTTTACTGACCAAGGTAAAAAAGATTCTTAAACAGCTATATTTATGGACACCTTCTCTCACTGCCCCCCCATTGTATCCTCATGAAGGGCACAATTTCTTATTCATTAGTACCAGAATGATCCAAAACTTCAAACATTCTCCCTGAACTTCTTGCTGATGAGCAGATATTTGCGAACAACAAAACCCACTGGCAACATGGAATAGTCCATATCAAAAACTTATGAAGATAAAGCCTAACCAGTAACCTCTGAAAAATGTTCTCACTTGTTGTAACAACAGAAATCAGAGAACAAGTCCTTTGGCTTTGGTCACACTTTCATACAGATGCTGCCTAAATCATGGCCCTGAAATCACTACAGAAGCTGTTGAAAACTAATCCATGAGGCATTAACTTGGCAAATGAATAAACACACCCATGACTCTGATTCCAACATCTCTACATAATCACAACAGTGGCCAAAATGAGTTATTTTTTTAAAGGATCTTCTCATTTTATTTCCATTTATCTGCTCATACAGGTGACCTGAGGAATTTAAAAAAACAAAACCAAAACAAAAACACAATGTATTTTTCTCTCTTTTAGGCATATTATGTTGGAAGAGAGAGAGAAACAAGTACTAACACCAAAAAGCAATGAGTGTCTTGTAAATCATTCCTTTCCACAATGGAAAGTCCTACATCCTTCCTGATCCACCCTCCTGGCCTAGCCATGGATGTGGGAGAGGAAAAAAAGACAAAGAGCCCACAGCACATTTCTCATACATTCACACAAATAGCAGCTTGGAGCCTGAAAAGCCCTAATGCGTATCTTCCATTATATATATATATATATACACACACACACATATATAAAGCAGCCAATAAAAGGCTACACAGAGCAATTACCTTTTCCCTTCTTGTACATACTGTCAAGCAGCAAACAGAAATTAGCAGCTGCAATGCTTTTTTATTCAGGATGTGTATATTAACTGATGACTCACCAAATAACTCACAGCCCAGCATGCCAGTTGTCTTCTCCACAGAAAGAAACACTATTTTAAACAGAGAGTTAACCACTGTGGATCTTATAGGCAAGCCAGTGTGCATTAGAACTAGATAAATATTGCTGGTGAACCCCAAGAGGGCAAAGGAAGGGGGCGGTTCCAAGAGCAGATTGCAAGCTTTTTAAACTCTTCAAATAGGAATAAAACTACATGGAGGGAAAGAGTGGAGGCAGGAAGAAAATATTATCTCATAATCAACCCACACTGCCTTTTGTGGTACACACTGGCTTCACACAGCACGCAAGACCTGCACTGCATGAACTGCTTCAGCATATGGTTACATTTCTTTATGTAGTGTTCTGTACACACATTTGGAGCTTGACTGAAGTGTTCATTTCAAATGGGGAGCATCAATCTATGGCACAGAGGGCAGAGATGGCATGCAGCAGGATCAGGGAGGGCTTGGAGCTGGGACTTGTGCTGGAAAGGACAATCGTGAAGAAGCAGCTCCCAAACCCTATCTCTCACTCCAGTGCATGCAGGAGTTGGGAGCCCCAAATCTCCAGCAAAAGGAGAATGTCTTTAGGAATACAATGTTTTGTGGGTCTTGCCAAGTTCCTTCTAGAAGACTTAACCTCTAATTTGGAAAGCAAGCTGACACTTCCTCCTTCAGATCACCATGTAATTAATTGTCCACCATGTAATTAATGAGCTTGACATTACAATTTTGGCCAAACTTCTGTTACATCCTATCTGATCAGATGTTATCAGAAAGAAGTAAAATCCAATTAAATTCTAGGGAAATAAAAGGCAATTGCTCTGTACTCCTACAACATTCACTATGCTATTCTTTAGTGCAGCATGAAAAATTTATTTAATGAGAGTACAGAATATTCTACTAGGCCTTAGTATTTGAAGACTGAACCATACATTTAATTCCATTTCAACTCCATTTCATCTACTTAAATTCTGATTCATTTCTTATTGCTTTGTCAAAAGATGAAGTAAGTAATTGGACATGGAATTTTCCAAAAGTTGCAGAATTGTCCCCTTTAATAAAAATGTGGGATGTGAATTCTTCCTAATATTGTAGTTCTTTAAAAACTACAAGCAAAGTTTAAAAACTAGCAAGTGTCCTTTGTGTCCAAACAGACATTATTCCTTTGCTCTCCAAAGAAGAAAAAAGGTGCAAGAAAAACAGCATTAATTTCCATAGCATCTGCTGCTGATTCCTAAAGTCCAAATGCAGAATTAAAGTCTCCCTCAGCATAATCTCAATTATTCTTCACCAACCATTGCAGACATCTGAATTCAACCTTTGCAACATGGATTTAAGGCTAGTTATACACAAATAGTCAGGAGAGACAATATGTAGCAGAAAACACATTCCAGCATACAAAAACATATTCTTATTTGTGTTTCCAAACTAATTTATGCCTGGTTCTCAACAAGACACAATTCCTTGGGGTTTAGGCTCTCATGCACATCCACAAATCGTAACAGCCTCTACAGCCAACACTGTTAAGTGAAATCCCTTCTCTGCCACTCAAAAAGGCAAGATAATACATAGCATCCCACCAACATTCTGCAAGCAAGGTTTAGCACACTCATGACATATCTGCAGGGGCTAAAAGCCAAAGCTACAGCTATCATGTGTCAGCTAAGGATTTTGTAGACTGACAATGAATGTGATGCGCGGTTAGACTCTCCAACTCGTTAAAGTTGTAAAGTAGGTATGCTTTTATTCAGCACTGAGGTGCATGGGGATAGCTCCTTCAAAGCGTGCACACCTCACTGTTGTTTCCCTCTACATTTATTCTCTAAAGTTAAGGTTACGCAATACGTCTATACATATTCATTATCTATCCCCACTTTGTATTATAAGGAACTAGAAGGTCCTTTGCGCCTGCACAGTGCCCCTTCTGGTCATGGGCAGGGGTCTCGGGATGAAGTAACTGAGTCTTCCTCCTCTGAATAGGGGTCTTCAAGATGAAGTAAATGAGTCTTCCTCTTCTTAAAACTTTTTGCCTTTTGGTCCTCACGCATGCCCTCAGGGGTTCAGGCCATAGTCCATCTGCTTCTCCCCCTTATCAACAGGACCTGGCCTCTGCTTCTTCCCCTTATCAATGGACCTGGTGTCTGCTTCTCCCCCTTGTCAATGGGACTTGGCATTTGCTTCTCCCCCTTATCAACAGTAGGTGTGATAGGGATTCACAACAGACTTTTGTTTAAGCAAGCGAATTTCTCTAACCTTGTTATACTACCCCCCTGTACTACCCCTGTATCAAATGTATACTTCTAAAAAGCACTGATTCTGTTACAAATCTGCTATGTGAACAGTCCTCGTACTAAATAAAACCTGACAATTCTGAGACAAATCTGAGATGTGAACATTTTTGTGTACAAGATATGGAACTCGCTGGTTCCTGACAGTATGTTCCCATCAAGTGCTTTCCAAGAAAGTAAATACATCAAGCACACACACTGTTTGTGCGACACATCTCAAAAATCTAATATATACTACAAGTTGTGGAATGTATCCTACAAGCTGTGGAATGTGGTGCAAACACAGCACACTGATGCTTTGCCTAGGCTCTGTAGAAATGGCCATAGAGGCCTATCAAAAATATTCATGGTAAGTCTACCTGAATTGCTGTAAATGCAGAAATCCTGCCAAATTCAAACCAACAGTTTCTACATGAACAAACCCCAGATTATTAATAATGCAAAATACAGTTTTGTATGAGACCTCTGGGAACTGGAGGGTACACAGACTTCTAGAAATAACTTCAGTCTTTTCGCCACTTGCTATTTTGGTTCTGCATAGGCATTGTTAGAGGCCTCTGAGCTGTAACCCTCCTGCACTACAGCCCCAAAAGAAATTTCCAAAGCAAAATATGGTTTAAAGTTTGAAAGCACACCCCAAGAAGCCTAAATTCATCCTAACTGCGGTTTGTGTAAACTACTATATAAAACCAAATATATATCCATAAGTATCTTAATTGCCCAGGCAGCAGTGTAATACTCAGAAAAAACCACAAGCAAGGCAAATCAGTACCGTGAGTAGGGAGGTGGTCAGGAATAACTGAAGATGAACTGGTGATTGTAACTAGTGAGACCACAGATGTATAAAGAAACTTCCAAAACATGAAACTACACAATCTTGTACTAATAAAGAAGACAAGAAAATATCAGTGGGAACTTCTTGCAGCTTCTACTTGGAAATCCGTATTTTAAATACAAAGTTCCTTGCTAAATAACTAGCAAAACTGTAACGGGAAAGCACATACTTACCTACTTCAGACCTACACAGGCCAGTCTCCAGTAACAGCCGCCTGTTCTTGTTATTGTTAAACAGAATGCATTTGAGTATGTACTTTTATAATGACCAGGAAGCACATTAAATCCATGTATTTTAAAATCACTATCCATTGCCTTTGTTATAATTCCCTAGTGCAACATCTTTTCCTTGACATGTGCACCTCTGAATCTATACTATAGCAGGAAAGAATTCACCACAAACCCCAGAGAAATGAGTTCCAATAAAAGCATTTTTATGTGCTCTCTGCGGTACAAACACGCTCCAGGCACACTGGGATTTTGGCCAACGTTATTTAACATCCTGCCCACCTCACCGGGCCAAGGGACAACCCCGAGTCCAGCAGTGGGTTGTAACGGAGAGGGGAGGCCCCATCACCTCAGCCGCTTCACTCAGACCAGCCCGCGGCAGCCCAGCAGCTCCTCCCCGTCAGTTTCTGAGAAGCGATTTTCTCCTTCTCCCTCCCCCAGCCGGGAAAAGGCGGCTTCATCCAAGCCTTTCCCCAACACCTACAACCAAGCCCTCGGCCAGTCCCTACCGCCAGCTATACCCACGGCAGCGCCCGGGCCACCAGCCAACCTCTCCACCTCAGCCTCCGCCGCCATTTCGCCATCCCCGCCCGCCGCTGCCGCGCGCCGTTTCCCGCTCTTGCGCAGCAGCGCGCCGTGCCCGGCGGTCAGCATGGAGGCAGCGCTGAGGCGGGAGCTGGGCACGGAGTTGCTGCAGCCAACGGGGCACTTGGGGGGCGGCTGCATCAGCCAGGGCCAGAGCTATGACACGGACCATGGCCGGGTGTTCGTGAAGAGCAACGCCAAGGCGGAGGTGTGCGGGATGCAGGGGTCGAGGGTGCGGTGCGTGTGGCGGCCCCCGGCCCAGGGCGGCCGCACTGAGGAGATGCGCCTTGGGCTGGCCTCCGGCCTCTTCTTGGTGGAGGGAGTTTGGCCGGCTGGCCGTAGAGAGGTGCCCTGTGGTGGGGTTAGAGCTCGGCTTCTGCCCTGTGAGGGTCCGGCTGGCGGCTGCTGTGGGTCTGAGGCAGGGAGTGCCCGGGCGTGGGGAGGCCGCTGGGGTGAGAAGCACCCGTGGAAGCAGCGCTTCTGGTGGGGTGGTGTTGTATCAATACTGTATGGGCCGGGTACGCGGTACGGTGGCATGCCGCTGTGTGTTGTGCCTGGGGTAGCGGTGGCATGGCTGTGGCTGCATATGCTGTGAAAGTGTCTGGAGCAGCCCAGAGGGTATGAAATTATCTACTGAAGGTGTGAATTTTGTTGTAACAAAACCAGTAGTTCCCTACACATAAGGAGGTTTTCACAGTAAATAATACTTTTTCAGAATTGTTGTCCAAGATTTGATGCTTTGTCCTTTCAATACTTGGTGCCAGCTACTCTAGGAAGTAGATATGTGCATATCAAATGCACATATCTACATAGATATGTGACATACCCAATGCACATATCTACATAGATATGTGACATACCCGTATGGCATCTTTATTTGCAAAAGTAGAGGTCAGGTGGAGTTTACTTTAAAGGTACTCTACACTTGTGTCCGTCAAATAAACAGCTTCACAAGTGCAAGCAGGATTTGTATTTGCCTTTGATAGCAGGCAAATGTTTTTGAAAGCATGTATGCAACCATATCTGTTCCAAATTTGTCCATACTTTCTAATCATGGATGCACTGAGGTGGCAAAATGGAAAAATACTGAAGGATTATTGTGCTTTACATTAAACTGAAATTAGTTTGAATTGATAGTAACAGAGGCTTTCCACTTAGACCTACCTTTGTTAATTGTGTTTGTAGGTACACAGTCTAACTAGGTAACAGATAAGACTTAGGGAAAAAAAGGTCTGGATTGATTTTCTATTTAGTAATCATTTGATTTTCTCTGCTTTTGTCTGAGTGTGGCTTCCAAGTGCTGACCAAAGCAAACTTTGCCAAACTGTATTATAACGTTATGCTGTGTGTGCAGGAGTGGGTGTTTGTCAGCAGTTTCTTTAGAAAAACAGAATTCTTTAGAAAACACGTTTTTTTGCTGTGTTAAAGTTAACAGCTGACTTTAACCCTGCATGAGGCTTTACACAAAGATACAGTATTTACTGATTCCTCTGAACAAAGCTTGTTCAGAGGCTATGTAATTCAGCAGTTCTTTATTCTTGATTGCCTGTGGGCTTTCGAACTTTTAGTCAATATCTGTTGCAAATTGTCCTTTGTTTTCATGTGTCAGTACTAGAGGGCTAATATTCTGTTTCTATTTTATTAATTATATCTTTTGCTTTTAGTTTTAGCAGATACCATAGATTTCCCACATACCCTTTTTCAGCAACCTTTGCCTGGCTTCTAGAGTTGCACTTTTTCGTGTGATTAGTGTCACTGATGTCAGTGGAGGAACTCAAGAGAATAGATTTTGCTTCGTGTGGTTATAGTTGCAACAATAGTTCCTAAATTGAGAATGTCTCCAAAGCAAATGCAGTTGGTAGTGGATTGGCTTCTAATGGCTTCTGTGTGCAAGTGCTGTAAGGAGGGTTTGGCAGTTATCCATATTTATTTATTTATTTCTCCCCATGAGGCAGAAGAAATAGACCAGGGAAAATCACGCTGTGACTGCAAATTAAACTGTTTTGAAGATCAGCTACATTACTGAGAAGTCTGTCACCAGAGTCATGATTATAAGTGTTGGTGCAGTTCTTCTATTCTTCCAACTGATGTATGTAGGCCATAGCTTTCTAGACATTTGCTGCATAATCTATGAACAAAATACTACTTATCTTTTATATGTGCATGCAGTTTGAACTCCTTCAGTTGTAAAGGCTTTCTGTTCTTATAATTACAGATTTAGAACCTAAATCGCTTCCATGGAGTTGGTTTATGAAGTGAAATTTCTATAATGGTAAAAATGATAAAGTCTGGTGCTGTGGCTCTATCCGTAACCTGTAAAGGGAGTAACTACTTGCTTGAAGTTTCTTACTTAACATTGACAGCCTTGGTTGGTTTTGTGAAAAGCTTTGTTTACCTGGGATTGATGTTCATGGAGAGTAATGCTTTCCTTCAATATTTGGCAGGCCAGAAGAATGTTTGAGGGAGAAATGGCAAGTTTGGAAGCCATCCTGGAAACACAGACAATAAAAGTGCCTAAACCCATCAAAGTTATAGACCTATCTGGGGGCACTACTCTGTTTGTGATGGAACATTTGGAAATGAGAGGCTTAAACAGGTAAAGCACAGTATTATCTTTGCATTCTTTAACCAGAAATTTTGAGTATTATGGCAATCAAGACACTTAGTTTCAAAAGGAGAAACTTGTTTTAATTTTTTTTTAAAGCAAGTCAAGCTTCATTCTGAGAAGCTGTACAGTGGAGAACTCTCTAACATACTTCATAATACTTTACCAAGCAAATTGGTCATGCATGAAGAAGTGAGTCTGGGTTTTGTCCAGTTTTGGTTTTGTTTGGGGTTTTTTGTTTGTTTCTTTTTTTAGGTAATTGCTGATTTTTAAAGTAAGGCTGCTTTTTTCAATCAGGAAAATTACCTGCCTGATCACCCCTTTTTTGTACTTGCCTTTGATATAAGAGCCGGTGTTTAATATTGCTTGTCATGAGTATGTAGAGGCACTTCCCCAAATGATTGCATTCTGATTTCAATATTTTTATAACTCTCATCCTGATTTTGACAGTTTCAAATTTTAGGCCCTTCTCTGTGGCAAACCCTTCAGTAAATTAAAATACGATGAATACATGTGTCTGATTCCATTAGGTAGGTGGGCACAAGCGATTTCTCAACCCAGTCTCAGATGTGTTACAGCCAGCTTAAAGTCTTACCCTTCAACCTGTTCATCTGCAGGGTTTCTAATTCATGAGGAGCCCTTAGTGAACTTCAAGAGAGAGCAGAAATAGTATTGGGTTTGGGCTTACTGAGATGAAATGTGTGCAAATGCAACCTTTGGCAGACAGATTTCAGGGGACAGCTACAGTCTGTGTTAACAGGACCAAATGAAGGAATAACTTTGCCTTAAATGACAGTGCCTTGAGAACAGGGAAAGATATGAGAGGTCAAAGACAGGAAAAGCAACATACTTTTATTAACATGGGAGGTGACTGGTTAGAAGACTTGTACTTACTGAAAGACTTTTCTGAACTGCAGAGAATAAGCTTTTATTAAAAATAGATAAATAAATAAGGCCCAGCTAACTCTTCTATCTTTTAGGCCTTTTAGAGAGGAGAGCAGGAGATAGAGAGATAAAGAAGAGAAGTTATGTTTGGCCCTATTTCCCCAAGACAGTTTACCAAAACAAAAAGTCCACCCCACCCCAAAGCTTACCAGGTTGTGCACACTCTTCTCACAGTTCTCTTACTGAAAGTTCATATGCAAGTGGTTTTGCTCAGAAATTAGAACTGAGTTTCTCATTGTTACTAAATGTATGTTTGCTGCTCAACTTTTGGTTTTAACAGTATTGTCAGACCACGTACATACATTCTGTTCTGTGTTAATCTTTGTAGGAAGAGGTGTTTATAACTAGAATATCTTGAAAATGTACTGCATTAGAGATGTAAAATTCATTTTACTTGCTTTTTAAATCTTTTCAACAAACTCCTGGAATGCTAAGAACTGGATTCTTTCCTGTGTCAGTGTTGCTAAGAATATTTTTGTTTCTTAGACATTCAGCAAAGCTTGGAACACAACTGGCAGACCTCCACCTTCATAACCAGCAACTTGGAGAGAAGCTGAAGAAAGGAGAGAGCACAGTTGGTACAGTACACCACTGTTTGCAAATTTAACCTAGTTCGTAAGAATTGGCAAAATACCTAAAATAGCTTCTGTTATTTCAGGTTAAGTTTGTCTTCTTCCACTAAAGATATGAAAAAAAGATTTGGATGAAACACCCAGGCAGGGAGTCTTCAGTTTGAGTTTCTTTGTTCTATTTCGATCTGTAAGCAAATAATTTATTCAATTTGGGGCCCTTATGGTCCCAAACCACATTTTCTGCAAGGACATATGCTATCTCAAAATATGATTATGGAAATTGTAATTAAGCTGCTTTCACATCAAGATTTACACTTGAAAGCCCACAGCAACAACCACTGTAACAAAAAAAGTATTTTGGTGCAATTGTTTGATTCTCAGTAGAAGCAGCATTGTACCCTTGCCTAGTTTTTAGGGTCCATTTGCATTGGAGATACTCAGAACCATGTCATTAGTATTGGATTTTTGTCTTTGGTTTGAAAGGTAAAGGTCAAGGGCAAATGGAAGTCCAGTTTGTGGATCAGTTTGGCTTTCATACAGTTACCTGCTGTGGCTATCTTCCACAGGTAGGTTGTACTTCATCAGACTGATAGAGTTTTAAGTTTTTGTTTTCCTTTCAGTGACACAAAGGAACCAAATTATCATAATGGAAATAAATTTATTTCTGTGGAGTCATAAAAATCAAACCCATTGTTTAGCCTTCAGCCTGCTAGGGAAACTCGTGCATTGCACTTCCAGCTGCATTGGGCATTCATAGCTCTTCAATTTCTTGGGTTTTATCACTTACGGAAAATTATTTATTCCCCTAATGTAGTGTTTTAAGATAACATTCCATTAAATGGTAGCATTTACTGTCCTGGGTGGTAGCAGCACAAAGGCTGTATAATCCTCAAAAGCAGCATTTGCAAAAGAAGAAAATCTGTCTTTTGTGTGGTGTAGAACTAATATCTGCAGTCCTGTTTCTTCAGGTGAATGAGTGGCAGAATGACTGGGTGACTTTCTTTGCCAAGCAAAGAATCCAGCCCCAGATGGACATGATCGAAAAGAATTCAGGAGACAGGGAAGCAAGAGAACTTTGGGCACAACTGCAGGTAGGAGGAACTCTCTCAGTCTTCTCTATAGTAATAGCTATGTATCAGTTGTTTAGATTTTGTTTTTCATAAAACAAAGTTCCTGTTTGTTGGTATGCTCCAGGTTCTGTTGGTAAGAGACTTCAGCTTTAGGGGTTAAAATGCCTTTATTCTAAGTTATAATAGCTTCTGCACATTATGATAATAACCCACATTGAATGTGTGCCAAATAGTACTTTGCCTTTCTGTTTGGGAAATATTAGATTGATTCACATTTCGCATTCTCTGTAACATGTTCATAATGAGAAATGTATATAAGGAGTTCTGTTCTGCACGTAATCCCTTCATGTATGGTTTGCACATGGTTAAGTGACTGCAGTATTACTGATTTGTGTAGTGTGTTGCAGAAATCTCTTCAAGGTTGGTGAGATATTCCTGAGCCACCTTATCATGAAGTGGGTGGTGGTGGTGGTTCGTATTAAAGCTGGTCAATATTATGCACTGAAAACAGCACTGAATGCATTTTTAGATTTTGTGTTTTCTTGCTAAAAAACCATTTGGATGACTATTCTTCAGCTGCTGGCTTTTAGGAAAAATAGAAATCTTGATTTTCTCAGCATCACTTATTGACTAGGTCCTGCTCTGTTTCAAGTTATGCTTCTTTTTTAAGCTGACTTAACAGGTTTCAACTGATGCTTTGGATCCGTGCAGATAAAAGTCTGCAGTCATTCACCTTAACATGTAGTACTTACATGTCTTGCTTTCTTCCCCCTGCAGCTGAAGATACCCAGTTTGTTCTGTGACATAGAAATTGTTCCTGCTCTGCTGCATGGAGATCTCTGGGGCGGAAATGTTGCTGAGGATGATTCTGGTCCAGTTATCTTCGATCCAGCTTCTTTCTATGGCCATTCAGAGTATGAACTTGCAATAGCTGGAATGTTTGGTGGTTTCAGCAGTTCTTTTTACTCTGCTTATCACAGTAAAATTCCCAAAGCTGCAGGGTTTGAGAAACGCCTAAAGCTTTATCAGCTTTTTCACTACATGAACCATTGGAACCATTTTGGTACAGGGTACAGAGGGTCCTCTCTAAACATTATGAGAAACCTTATAAAGTGACTTGCAGCTTAAACAGAATACTTTGTTGCTTGGAAACCCCCATACTTTGTGGTACAACTACAGGAGCAGTATTAGTGAAACAATCTACTAGACCCTTGACCTTGTTGCACAGCTAAAGACCTAGAATCAGTGAGTGTGACATAGTCATCCCTTTTTAGGATCTTTGGGAGTAACTTACGAGGGCAGTATCCAAGCAAGGAGTTTATTCAGTTGCACAAAGATCTGTTGGTGTCATGAAAGCATTATGTGCTTAAGACTAGGCGAGGGTATACAGATAATACACTGAGGAGATGGCTAAGAACATTGAAGAGCATTACTTACTGCTTTATGCTGTTCCCCTTCCACCTTTATGATAGGTTGCTCAGACTCTTTCAGCTCTTCACCTCTAGTTATGTGCATGAGAACAATGTTAACAAAATACTTTGAAAATCAACAAGAAAATGACATAATGGCAACTGTGAAAGGTGATTTGGGCTCGCTATTTGTTACGCTGATGTGATTCTATTGGGTGGAGACTGCTTCCTGTTCTGTAACGAAGCTGTGTGAAAATGCTGATAATTTCTTCTGGCACGTGCATTTTGGTGCCTCATGACATTCCTGTGAGCTGTTCTGTGCTTGCTGTTCAGTGGGCTCTTATCTCCAGCAATTTCATTTTCACCAGAACTAGCTCTCCTTTTTTGGATTATGCTTTTGTCCAATAGTGTGTATTCTGAAAGGTCTTTCCAGGTAAGGCACTTTACATGTACATACCCTGTGAAGATGTTTTCTCTCACTAATACAAACAGAAGGTGTATTTTTTGACCCTTGGCATTGCCCAGAGGATGATACCATGTGGTCATGGTACAGGCTTCACACACATTTTCTGTAATTCAGACTACAGGTGCCATGAGCAATCATTCTTCTTCAGTCCCTACTAAGTGCACTTTGTAGCTTTTGGGATAAGAGACATTAAACCAAAAGAAGTTAAAATGTAACTGTCAGAACAGCAGCTCTACCCCAGTAGCAGAAGTTCTCTAAGGACAGCTCTGCAGACAATTTCTTGCACCTGCAAGGTGGTAGTGCTAAAATTGTGTTGTTCTTGATGTAGGCAAGTGAATCAGATAGGTGAGAGAGATGCATGATTCCGAACGGCCATTTTGAGTGTTCGGGAATTACTTTAATTAACTAAAAATTTGTTTCACTGGGTATTAGCAGAATATTGAGTGTTTTTTTAGTTGCTGCTTTTGCAGTTATTTATACAAACCGGAAGCAAGTATTGAAAGAGAAGACCATCACTTGATATGACTTTCCTTAATTCTACTACTCTTCTCACTGGCTGTTAAATTTTTCCTACAGAAAGTCTGAAAGCCTTGCTTGGTAGAGTAGCTTTTCCTTTTACCTTGTTGCTTAAATAAAAAGCTTCCCAGTTGATTGTTGTTGTCTCTTGTTTGAATTAAAACCTTACAGTTTGCATTCACTCTTGGGGAGCTTCCTGCTCCAACCTGTTCAAAGTCCCACATTTGTTAGATTATTATGGTCATCAGGGGTGTTGATGGGCACGTGGTCATGGATTTTAATCTGGAGCAGTGTGTCACTGAAGAGAATTTATGTGTTGTTTGGTTGCTTTGGCATTTGAGGTCCTGTCTGCCTTCAAACGTGATCTATTATACCATTTGTTTGGTGGTTGTTGATGATATGTTCTGTCCATGCCTGTATCCTTATCCCATTCACCCAAACATAACACCACTTAGTGCAGCTGACTGGGGAGATGCTGGGGAATTTTAGACTCCTTAACTGTTTGTTTCCACATGCCTTCATGATAAAGTCAGAAGTTATTTCACAAGATCATTCTGTTTACAAATCTTTAACAAAGCAACATGTTTATTTTGCTAAAATACCTAAATACTTTTTATCATTAGAAGGTGAGAAGTGACATGAAAGTGGATTTTCTGTCAGTCATAGACTTGAGTGATAAATGGTAAGTCTTCAAAGGTCGTCTTTTCCTAGTAGAAATGAACCAAATGTTCTTGTGGTTGAAAGAGAACTGTGTTTTGTACAAGTTATGTAAATAGAAACAATTGTATTTAGACTTATATTTTAAGGGATATTATGCTCATTTTTTCAAAGCTATTCATACTACAATTAAAAGTGGTAGAGAGGAATGCAAATGGAATATAACAGCAAGCTCTTCTGTGCCATGGATCCCTTCGTTTTGCTTTCTGATAGACAGCAGATCAGTCAGGGGATGGAACCTTCTCTTCTGAAGGTAGGCTGCTGGTGAACCCTTAGGAAGAAATTGCTGCAGTTCTATCAGGTAGCTTTTGTTTGTTCTTTTTTTCCCCTTACATATTGTATAGTTCTGGCTCCTCTTTGAATTGTCCTCTTTGATCATTCTGTTTCATTATGTGTTTTAGCCATGCCTTTGTTATTCTGTATTTCTTTATTTTGTGGTTTAAAGCTAATGTGTCTTGCTTTTCCTTCTCATCTATTCCTCCCTCTTTGCTCCCTCTGTACGTTCTAAATCTGGCAGGTGTGTTTCCTTGTACCCATGCTCTCATTCTGTATTTCTGCTTTTGTATCATCATTTTGTTGACTTTCCATTCCTGCTTGGAGAAGGAAAAAGCGTGAAGTATGCTCAGTATATAAGCTGGGAGAAGTTACCTGGAAGGCCAAGATTGCTTCTCAGGTCCGGCTGTGTATAGGTCAGCTAGTGGCGAGCAATTGCATTGTGCATCACTTGTGTTTATTCTTTTCCCCTTTTAGTTTTATAGTCTCTCCCCTTGTTATTTCCTTTATCATTATTGGTGGTGGTAGTTGTTTTCTGTTATACCTTAGTTACTGAACTGCTCTTACCTCAGCCCGTGGGATTTACATTCTTTTGATTCTCCTCCCCATCCCTTTGGGAGCAGGAGGGAAAAAGGCAGGGAATGAGAGAGCTGCTGCATGGTTCTGAGTTACCAGCTGGGCTTAAACCGTGACGCCAACTTTGCAAGGCTTGACTGTCCTAAGCGTGAAAATAGATCCAGTTTGAACCTCTCTGCAAGAACCTGTAGTTTTGCTGAATTGCCTGTAGTTCCTCTGTACCCTGCATTTCAGTGTGATTTCATTTGTTTTCATTCTCATGGACTGCTGCCATCTGCACAAACTGCCTCAGGGATGAATGTGACACTCTGCTTTTCATCCTGGTTGCTGTTCTAAAATAGATCCGGTGATATTAAATGATGTTGGACTGTTCTAGCAGAAGTAAAAGCAGGCTGGAAGTGATACATAATTAGCTTGTCCTGCGCTGATTGTGATAGATTTAAAGGGGAAATGTAATTCTGGTAACTTAAGCCATACCAGACACACAATAGCTTTATTATTTGTCTTTGCAAAATAATATTCAACACATTTTTCAACAAAATCTCAAAATACTTCACAGAAATCTCCCATGACATGGTGGTATACAGAGCTACAGCCTCTGCAGTTATGCTGCAGGTCAGATCTATAGCATTAAAGAAGCTTTAAATTATTTGTCCTTGGTTAGTTCTTTACTGAGGAACAGTAACTTCTGTCAGAGGAAGGGAGGTTTTTATGATAGACTTTTCTTGCTCTTAGCTTATGTAGGCTCTTTGTTTTCCTGTGATTCTTCAGATGCTGTTAACTCCCAAAGAACATGCAAACAATCTCTTCTGGACAGTCTTTGAAAACAAACATATTAGAAGCAGTTGTGTGCAAACGAAGAAAATAGCTGGGAAACTGAACAGTTACAAGCTCCACTACCAGCATAACCCAGAGGGCAGGGCTCAAACCAAGAGCCTGACAACACTCAGATGAATAATCCTGTATGTTTAACCTGTGCTGTCTCCTCACACCTCACCAGTGCAGTTAAGAGTTTCTTTGGGGATCTAGCCGTGGTGCTGAACTGGTGCTGCTTGGTTTTGTGGAGCTCTGTTCCTTCCAGCCCATCTGGGGTGCTCTGGAGTAGTTCTAGTGTTTGGAACGATACTGTTTGAAGTTGCTTGGCTGGAACAAAAATGTTAGGAAACCAGGCCTGTCACCTGTGTGTTAACTAGTTAAATACAGATCCAGCGTGGAAGCAAACAAGACTTTCCTGTCTATTGGCTGCTATGTAAGTGATGCAATATACTTGGCTCAGTACAGACCTGTAGAAACAGGTCTTTTAACCAAAAATGAAATTAAAAGAGTGCCGGGCAAAATGTTGCAGTCGGTAACTATTGGTGTCTTCAGTGGAAGGTGTAGGAGAGAAGTCCATGGCATCCTAGACTGCAAAAATGTTGGGTTCAGTAGTAATGTTGTGTGTGGATGAAGATGGATAGTGCAACAGTGGTAGCAGAATTCAGACATTCCCTGCAGAGGTGGTGGTAGGCATTGCTGCTTCAAGAACAGCCTTTTCCATGGATTGGAATGTGCCATGAGTCAGTCATCAAACCCAAAAAGGTTATCTTTATGCAGGCATATTAAAACAAATACTGCAGTGTCTGGGTTGCAGCATGTTTTCAAAGATTATAATAACATGTTTTAAGGATTTGACGTGTACCTGGTGTCAGCATATTTTGCAAGCAGGAATTGATTAAATTCAGTAGTACATAAGGGATCTTCTGTGTGTTAGATTGTGAAAGGAGATGAAAAGGTAAAATGAAGTCTAAAGATCATGTTAAATCTGAAGAAGTATATAAGAACAGTGTCTAAATTTCTTTATGACCAACTTGATGGTTTTACTGTGAATTTTCACCAGATAATGCCCATCCCTGAGCACTTTGTCACTGACTTGAGGATGCTTTCAGGCAATAAAAATCTTTTGACTGTTTCTTGCAAGAGATGGAATTCTGTCCCAAGAAGGGAAAGCATTCTAAAGATCTCCGTGATGACAACAGGACTCCACACAAAGCAACTGCAAACAGAGAAAATACCCACCAACCTTTGCACGTATTTCTGGTGGCTGAAATTATCCTTTTATGGGCTGAAACTTTGTTTTTCATGTTGTAAATACCCCCAGCACAGCACATGTGCGCTATTTGTATTGTTGCATAGAGCCTCCCTCTAGTGGCTTGGTTTAGCAATGCCTCCCCAGTGCGAGCAGAGCTTGAAAAAGAAAAACGGATCCAAACTACAAATACCAGCAGCTCTCAGCACAGTCGAGAGAGGACCCAGGATACGCCTCCCCGATTTATTCTAGCAAATATTTCTAAATATTTTTTATTTTCCCTGTAATTACAGCCCACGGGAAAGAGCATTTTGAAACATTATCTCTGCCTTTTGTTTTTCTTTTGGCTGCTGGTTTGTTTGTTTTATTTGATTGGGCAGCCCTTTCTACCTCATAGCTGAGTGACAGTGAAAGAAGGACCCAAACCTTATCTTGTTTCGCAGTGGGTTTAGCAGCAAGCAGCTGCAGCAGCCTGGGAACCACCATGGAAAAGATCCTGAAGACAGAATTGAAAACGTCTGTCCTGAAGGCATTTGGAAGCTCTGGAGGAGGATACATTAGCCAAGGTCAAGCCTATGAAACTGACAGTGGACGAGTATTTGTTAAAGTCAACCACAAATCTCAGGTTAATGCAGATATTTAACTACTAATATTACTGCATGTAGAGAGCTTTTTATTTTCAAAGTGCCTGATTGTTTAGAGTTCTGCATTTCCAGGCTGACTTTATTCCAGTTTTCATTTCCATTTTCTTTTAAAAGCTGTTGTCTGTTTTATGTGACACATTAATGTGCAGTAGGTTTGGTTAATGCAGAATGAGATGAAATGCAATGTGATAACCCTCAGCAACAGGGACTGGCATTGCAACATGTAAAAGGGAGGCAAAGTACAGAGCTGTTGTTGTAGTACTTGGAATTTGGAAAAGCCTAGAGCTGAGTTTGCATTCACTGCATTCCTTTTTGTGTTTCAGTTGGGAATAGTGGGAGGGAGGGAACAGCGTGCCAGTGCTAAAACCCATGCTTTATGTTTAAGGCTGCAGTGTTTCAGCCTTCCCCATTGCTTTCTTTATTTCTACCAGTAAGATTCTCGCAATTTTTCAGACCAAGCTGTTGACTTTTCTATTACTAAATGAATACTGAATTGCTTTTAGAGCACCACAATGCATCACAAATTTGCTTTATCAGTATCAGAACAATCCTAAAACTGCTGTGAGGAAAGAGCATATTTACCTCAAAAACGCAGAGTACAGGCTTAATATTTGTACCGCCTTCTCCACCTAGTGGCCATTGACTTACATGGAGAGGGGAACCAGATTAAGGATTGAGTCTTTGACTTCATTTTACAGTGGTCACCTGTGGTTTTGAAGAAAGTGGTCTCGGGTGTTACCCTCACAGGTACTGTTATGTCTGTGTAGTTTGGTATCTCCATATGCAACTGGAAATCATGGTGAAATGTGATGTATCCTACTACACTGGAATAAGTACTCAAGTCTCCCTGTGTGGAGTGAAACCTTGCTGTAGCTACATTTTTTAATCAAAATAATTTATCTCCTTGTAACTTAGTAAACAGGGCTATTTTTTTCATAGTACTTGTTGCAGACATCCATAGTTTAGCCCAAGGATATTCTTATTCCCTGACAGGCTAGAAAGATGTTTGAAGGAGAAATGGCAAGTTTGGAAGCTATTCAGAAGACCAATATTGTGAGAGTGCCTCAGCCTATCAAAGTAATTGACCTGCCTGGAGGAGGAGCAATGTTTGTCATGGAGTACCTCAAGATGAAGAGCCTCAAAAGGTATGTCTGGACATCTCTTTTTCGTTCTACTGTGTTTTGGGGCACCTTTTCGGTCAGAAAACTTTATGACAAGAATCTCTATTCTCTCAGAGACAGAGCTTACGTCTGTTATGATCCATGCTTTTGTGTGTGTATATCTCAAAAAATCATATATGTACCTATGTACATGTGTGTATACACTACTTCCTCATATTTTGCTCCTCCCTGACCCTCTACCTGCAGCAGAAATGACATGCCATTGCTAGCCTAGAGCTTTATGTGCTGGTCCACATGTGCTGAGATGCTACCAAAGTGAGTGACATAATGGCTGAGTTTTGCCCATTGGTCACAAGCTCCTGAACATAGGCTTTCAGGAATTAAATGCTTTGTTCTGGGCCTCTATAGGGACATAGTAATGCCTAAGGCTCTTCTGGTGTTGGGTTTTGGGTTTTTTTTTTGTGTGGTTTGGTTTGTTTTTTTTGGTGTTTCCCCTTCCCCCCCTGTTTCCCCCATCCTATCTATTTTTATTTGGAGAATAACAACAATTACACAGCCAGTGGAATTCCACACCCATTCCACAGTCCATTCCAAACCATCCCAGTTTTGCCATGGAAGATTTTCTAGTGTCTAACCTCAGTCTTACTGATTGCAATTGTAAACCCATTATTTTCTACTCATTCTAGGCATGGAGAAGAAATAAGTTTCCATCCTTACAGCTTCTGTTCAGCTATCTGTGCAATATTATAACTGCTTTTCACTTGTCTGGCTTCTGCATTAAGCAGCCTCAATTCAGTCCTTGTCTGTGGCTTCTTTTTAGACTCACCATTCTTACTGCTGTTTGGCTGATCTCAAAGTACGAGGCTTACAAGTAGACACCATGTTCTATGCTTCATGTGTAGCTGATAAGGAGGTTTACTTGGTCCTTCTGCTCTCTGTGCTCCTGTTTATACAATCTTGTGTTCTGTTTATCTTTCTTGCAAGAGCTTTGTCTTATGTTCATTTCATTATCCATTACAACCTGTCTCTCAAAGAGTTGTCATTTGCTCCTCGTTATGCACTTGTGAAATTGTTTAAGGTTGTATATATGTCAGCAATATGCTTGATATTTAACTGAGTGGTTTTTCCCCTGTAATATGTTGTTCACTTGTCTTGTTTCATTTTTATTTTGTTTTTTGTTCCTACAGGTACTGTTCAAAGCTTGGAGAGCAGATGGCAGATCTCCATCTTTATAACCAGAAACTTGGAGAGAAATTGAGAAAGGAGGGAAACACAATTGGTAGAGTATTGATATCATGTACTAAATAAAAAATTAAGTAATTAATTTGGCTATGGTATAGTATTGCATTATCAGTTTAATGATTAAAGTCAGTACTGGGACACTCTTTCATGAGATTTGTCCCCCTTGTCCTTATACCACACTTCGCAAGTGTGCATTATACACAGAAATTACTATTATAACTTTTAAACATATCATTTTAACCTTGACAAAAGTAAACTAGTTTTACTTCATTCTTCATTTTTTATGTACTTTGTTGTATATAAACATGCAGATACTGAAATTTAGTAAGAAATAGTGCTAAGACTTGGTAGAGCTTTCAGCGTTTTACAAGTCAAACATAAAATTTGGACTTGTTCTCTTTGTCAGTAAAACCTTTCAGCCAGGTTACAAGTAGCCTATGAATCAAAAATAAGCCATGTTTAATGATAACATGTTCAAGTGTCAGAACAGTAGATTGTGAACCTGGTATCTGGACTCTGTTCCTGAATCAAACTGGTTCATCCAAAGAAAAGTCACTAACTGTGACTAATTTGGCCTCCATTTTCATTCAGTATCTTTAATTTTAAGAGAGTTCTTTACATCTTTAGAGAAGGTTCTGAGCATGGAAGAAGTGTAACTTACTGTTTAAAACAATTTTGTATGCCTGTTCTCTGAAATTGAGTTCGTATTTTGCAAACTTGACTATGGAAGGATCTCAAAATTGCCAATATTTGTTTTGCTTCTTAGGTAAAGGAGCAGGTCACTCCGAGTCTCAGTATGTGGATAAATTTGGATTCCATACAGCCACTTGCTGTGGTTATATAGCCCAGGTATGCTCCCTGTCTGTGAAAGCTCACATGTACTCATATAGGTGGATAAACTTCTTCTAAAAAACATTGTTTCACTGCTCTTCACCTTTATAATAACAGTTTTGCTCTCACTGCTTCACTGACAGCACAGTGACATGATGGCTGTTCCATGCATGCGGCTTGCTACAATGTGTGTATCACACAGTGGGTCGAATAAGCATTTGAAATTATGTGGTAGTTCTTTAGGCTGGCAGTAGTCCATAAAGTAAGTATCCCTTCAAATACCATGTCTTGGGTTTGCATTTTTCTAAACCCCTACTATATAGATCTCAAATGGCAAAATCCACTGCTGTTAGACAGCCTCATCATGTAACACAGAAGACATTGGAAAGGGCTCTGAGAAATAAATCTGTTAGTTGCTGCCTTTGCACATGGGAGCATTTCATTCTACTATTTAACTGAATGAACTTTCAATACCTCAGACTCAAGTATAACTTCACCAAATTAGAAACACATTATCCAATAAAAATGAATGAATACTTTTGCATTGCCAGAAAGATTTTGGAATATAATGTGGAACAGCTGACATGTTCTCACCAGAAACTCTCCTTGTAAAATACATTTAAGAAAATTTGAATAAATAAAAATAGCTAGAACCTCATCTTACATCTCATGTTAAAGACAGCTGACCTAAGCATGGAAGAGAGCATCACTCCCAAAAGGACAATCAACAAAATAGAATCACAGAATAGTTAGGGTTGGAAAGGACCTTAAGATCATCTACTTCCAACCCCCTGCCATGGGCTGGGGTGCCTCACATTAGACCATGTCACCCAAGGCTCTGTCATGCGTAAGTCATACTAATACTGTCTTGGCCATTGTGTCAGCATCAAGCATTTTAACTAGATAGTTATCTATTACTAATATTGGCCACTACTGCTCATGACACATCTCTCTATCATATTCTGTAGGTGAATGAATGGGAGAGTGATTGGCCTTCTTTTTTTATTCGCCATCGACTCCAAGCTCAGATGGATTTGATTGAAAAAGATTATGGCGACAGGGAAGCCAGAGAACTTTGGTCACAGCTAAAAGTATGAACCATGTCTTAAATCTTTTTCTTTAAATGTTAGAAAATATGTATCAGTGGAATTTTAAAGGTGTTTTTTTATAAGGGATTAACATAGCTTTTAATGAACAGCAGTAACTGGACTAGCTTCACAGCTGACCTAATATTGTCAGCTGAAAAGGATTCATGTTGCTCTTTCAGGTTTTTAGTAGATAGTTAAAATAAAACTGTAATTTGACACTGACATTTATTTCTTAGAATATAGCTAACAATAATAAGATGCTGAATCCCATCTAGGATCTTGGTGAGATTCTGCTGCTCAGGCAGATTCTTGATTATTTTTTTTTTAACTGGTCCAAGCTCACTGCTGTGTTTAAGTCAAGCTCCACACAGCACTTAGGGAACAGCCAGGAATGTGCTCCTCTGCAAGCTCTGCATTACAGATTTGGTCCTTAATTCTGGTTAATCACTACAGGTGTTTACTGCTGTCCTCTTTACCACTGAAACCTTTTAATTATAATTTATTTTATTTGATATTTCTTGTGACAGCAAATACTATCCATGCTTAGAAACAATACATTAATAGTAGATGCTGTTGCTAGACTGAATTAAATGATTTGCTAAGCTCTGTCAAGAACATTTACTTGCAGTTAGGTTTATGCTTGTAGCCATCAATTGCAAAATCACTCCATGAGGACTGAAAATAGACAGTATTTGACCAGCTCAGACTCATATACTACAGTACTTTATTTAATATTGTCTTTAAAGCTCTTTAACTGTTCTGTGTTTACTCATGCTTTTTCAGCTTAAGATTCCTGAAATGTTCTGTGATGTAGAAATCGTTCCTGCTCTGCTGCACGGGGACCTGTGGGCAGGAAATGTGGCTGAGGATGACTCTGGGCCAATTATCTTTGACCCTGCTTCCTTCTATGGCCATTCAGAATTTGAACTGGCCATTGCTGGAATGTTTGGTGGGTTTAGCAGCTGTTTTTTCTCTGCCTATCACAGTAAAATACCAAAAGCTCCAGGATTTGAGAAACGAAACAAATTGTATCAGCTCTTTAATTACATAAACCACTGGAACCATTTTGGGATGGGGTACAGGGGGTCTACCCTAAATGTAATGAGAAAACTCCTAAAGTGACCAGGTAAGTTGAGAAATCCTGATAGAGTTCCTTAATAAGGAACAGCCCCTGCTTATCAGAAATAACCCAAACTAGGAATTAATGTTGATGGTCATATACCTGAAAGATAAAAGGCTTAAGTACACTTCTGAGCCTCACTAGACATTGAGTGACTGTGTAATTTTTAACTTACTAGTTTACTAGCACAAAATCATACCCTGCTGAAGGAAAGACTGCCTTGTTTGTGAAGACTCCACTAGGTTGGAAAAGTAGCATGACAGTCAGCTTCACCTTACTCTCCTTAGAGAGTCTCTCTTCATAGCTGCTGTGTTCCATGGTTGGTTACACATTTTGGTTCTGTTGCTCCTCTGTCAGCAGCTCATTATGGAGTGCTGCTGCTGTGGGTCTGTGGAGCTGGGAGTATTGACTAGTTCCTTGTGTCTCCCCTTTTTTGTTCTGTTTTATTTTTCTGTCTCTGTTTCCATCCCTTTTCCCATTTATATTTCTGTTGTCTTTTCCATGTTAAGTGTGCTAATCCAAAGTTTAAATCCGATTCTATGAATCTGAAAATGAAAATATTCTCTTTTTGATTTAAAGAGTAGCAAGGCCCTTTAGACTGCACTTGGCAAGCATATATAATTAATAACATTTTTAATATTTATTTTCATTTAATGTAATTTACTTTTTTTTTGTTATGAGAAATTAGTTTACAGTGGTATTTTGTAAAAAGAATGTCTCTGTAGTTTCTTGGTAATTGCCTGTATGGTCAGAAAGTGGGTTGTTGCCACACAAGTTTGACAATGGCATATCATAGTTTGGTACAATATATTAATGTGTTATACTATGACAGTAACATATTTAAATAACCTTGTAAAAAGATAGCAAAATGTGAGAGTGCGCTTTAGTGTTTTGATGACAAGAAAGCATCTGTTGCTGCTGTATTGGCTGGTGCTTGATGTATTTTCAGTTTTAGAAAACAATGTACGGTAGGCAAAGCTAGTTTGTTCTGCTGCTGCTGAACAGGAGGGAGGAATAGTGTCAAATAAGATGACTTTATCAAGTTTTTTAATATTCCTAATTGCTTTATTTTTGCAGAAAACATAGGCAGTGAGAATTTGGGAGATAACTGTGCAACAAAGATACTGGCATAGAATATGCGCTAGAGTACATTAGCAAATCCATGTATGTTTTAATAGAAGAAAGTGGTAAAGAAAGTAAATGTAAGTACAGTCCAACAAATGTTTATGTGAATCGGAGGATGTGAGTCACAATGACTGAACTCACATAGTTAGGCTTCAGGTAGTTGTCATGACTAAAACTATTACATTCAAAAATGTTCAAGTATGTTTAGATGTTCATCAGCTTTAAAATGGCTGTGCTATAAAGATTTCATAAAATTTAATGTTACATTGTAATTGATACGAGTGTTTTAAAAATGCATTTTGTTCTTTGTAAATGTAATACAAATAGTTAAGATTTTGTACTTTCTTTGAATTCGGGCTATAATTACGGGAAGTTGTCATTGTGTGGTTACACCTCTTAATACCATTATAACAGTGTAAAAGTGGAATAGTGGAGTTAGAACACAGTTGAATTTGTAGCTGACAGATGGATCTAGGTCTGAGCAAACAGCAAAGTGCATGCATACTAGTATTAATGTTAACAAAGATACATGTATTACATTGGAAAGCACTTGTGAACTGGGGCTCCTTCTCCAATAAAATATTTGCCTTGCAGAAACTAGATGCTTGGTGTTCCTGCTTTTTGTGATTGTGGTTTGCTGTAACAAATTTGAGCCTGAAGATAGGAGAGTCGGTTGTGGATGGTGTTGCTGGGTACTGGGAAAGAGAAGTTTCCAGTTCTAAAATCCTGATCAGATTTAAGTGTTTCTCTCAATTTCCTTTATAATCAAAGGTGAAATGAGTGCCTCAGAAACTGGCTTATCTCCCCCGGAGCACTCAGTTTAATTAGTTAGCTGGTCTGATCTTCCAAGTTTATTTTCTATTGAGTAAAAAGATAACCTGAGGTGTCTTAGTTAATGTCTACTTTAGAGCCCAACTTTAGCTTCCTAGTGTTGGGGATGTGTCAAGAGCCAAGTGGAGTAGTGCTGCTACCAGGTAAAATACTCAGTAGCTGGGGAGAATGGGTGATGTTCTGTGTTTTGGGATGAAATACAAAAAAGCAGCTTCCTGAGGGGAGTCTGGTGTGGGACCATTAACTGCATTAAGGGAACAGACACTTGGTGTGAGTCTGCCCACTTAATTCCCTTTTTTGCTGCAGTTGTAGTTTGCAGCACTTAAACTTTGTTTCTAGAATGTTATGAATTGAGATGAGGTTTTGTTTCCAGAATTGAAGAGATTTAGATAATAAGTTATGATACTAACCATGGCATTTGATGTTTTGGTAGGGATAGGGTACGAAATTAATACATTGATGGATAACGGAGTAATGCAGTTGCCTTCCACACGCCTTTTGCAACCTACGTGAAGTGATTTGGAAGGCGGATTCAGGACGCTTCCTGGTGTCAAGAGTGGGCTCGGTGGCAAGAGCATTCGCAGCCAGAGCAAGGTAAAGCCGAAATGGAGAGGGGAGTTCCACAGCTCGCTGAAGAAGCGTAAACCAGGCCTGTCTGGGCCGACAGCTCGCAGGATCCGCAATAAAAATTACAACTGCCGGCCTTCCCCAAAGAACACCCTCCTTTCCCGTCAGCCCTTTTCTTCTGCCTCCCCTCAGCCCTTCTCGTCTGCCTCCCCTCAACCCTTCCGCTTCTCCTCCGCCTCCCACGGGACTGGAAGGCGTGGCCTCGCGCGGGCGCGCAGCTGCCCCTGCACCTTTTTGTCCCGCGCGGCGCTCCGTAGCGGTGAGGCTGTGCCGGGCAGCGCGGGCGGGCTTTTGGGCAGCGCCGCTGCGGTTGCCAGGGTAATGCGGGCCGGGGCGGCCGGGCGGGGTCGGGTCGGAGGGGGGGGGTTGTTTGTGCTTCCCTCGTCTTCCCCGGTGCTGTCGCCGGCGTCTTCGCGGTCCCCGAGAGCGTGGGGAGGTGGTGAGGTACGGCTGGGCCGGGCCTCCGCTGTGGCCGGGAGGGGCGCGGTGGGCCGCATGGCGGCGGGCGGGGTTGTCACGGGCCGTGTGTGAGGAGCGGCGGTGTGGCCTGAGGGCGGGACGGCTGAGGGCAGGGGTGGGCTGTGGTGCATTGACCGGCTCTTGCTCTGCTCAGCTGTGGGAGGCAGCGGTGACGGCCGGCAGCGGACATGGCTTTGGGAGAGATGGATGGAGTGGGGTCGGAGCCGGACGAAGGCAAGAATCAGGAGGCGAGTGTCACCACCACGAGAAACATCCTAGAGAGCTTCACAGAGAGCCAGGAGGTCAGGGGCCTCATCGGTAACCTAAAGGGAGCCTTCGGGGACCTGGTGACTCGGGAATCGATCGTGGAAAAATTTGTAGGTAAGAGCATCATCCAAAGGGAGCATGTTCCTGTATTGGTTAAAGGAATTTAGTACCCCAGAAGGACTGAAACACTGATTTCAGGTTAGCAGTAATGCTGGAACTTTATCAACAGGTAGTTTAGGTTTTTTTTTTACTCGTTTTTTGTTCCAGGTGTGTATTCCACTATTTAACTACTGTAAATAAAAACTTAGGTTGCAGATTTAAGAAATCTGAATTCTGCCCCATGTTTAGCTTGAAGTTTTTCATCCAAATGCAGGCAGTAGCATAATTAAAGTTTTTATGTCTGTCAAATAAAGCCATTTTTGTATCTAATCACACATTTTGAGCTTTAAAGTGGTAATTTAATATTTTTACTTTCTGTTTCATAGTAAATTATGTAAATAGTAAATATAGCAGCTGAATCCATACAGACCATGTAATTATTTCTGAGAAAGGATAACTTGGATCTGACTTAGTACCTGAGCTTTTGTGCCATATCATGAAAGGGATTCTGCTTCTGGACCTCACCTGAATGTAGAAGTGTGTAATTAGGTACACGTGGCAGGGTATCTGTAATTAGCCTGTTACAATGCACATCTGTGTCCAATATTCTGACCAGGTGATTTGCAGAAGTTCATTCCAAGTTTCTTGTATTTAAAAGTAGAATTAAGTGAACTACCATTTTGCAAGTAATTTTGCAAAAATGGTGAAATTGCAAAAAAACCCCCAAAACTTACAGTCAGAATATTGATCCAGTGTCTGCATTTTGGACAGAAAGAGACTAGGTAGGCAAGCAATAAACCAGAAAGCCCTAAATTTGGAAATCTGACCCTGAAGATGTTACTCAGTAGTATTGTACTTAGTTGATGTAACTTTTCTGAGGAGGTTAATGATGAGCATGCAACTGTTCAGAAAGAAGTAGCAAGAACATTCATATTTGTGTTGATTGCTCAGTATCACAGGTGAAATGATTGACTTTGATGGGATATAGAAGGCATTATTGGAGAAATCTGTGTCTGAAAGGCCGTCGTCATCTCCACCCAATCACCTTGCTATAGTTCTCCGTCTTCTATATCATGTGTACTGTCTCTGTGTATGTGAATTGTATTTATGAACTTTCTGCATGCACATCATCGCCCATTTAATTCAGTGTTAATATACATAAAACTAATAGGTACAAGTATGTTGGTCAGTGCTTGGTTATAATATTTAGTGTTGTAAGGTACCGTTTGATCCTTTGATAAATCACTCTCATTTGGGCAAACCAGATATGGTGACAGGGTAAATGTAAGGGATATCATGTTGAAGCTTAAGGAATAATCTGTATGTAGATAAGCCAGGGATCATTGCTTACAGAAGATTTTAACTCGGGTCTCTGAAGCATTTACAGAAACATGTGTTGGACTGTGAGAAGTTTGGAGGTGTCCTGGGTTCAGCTGTAGCAGTTATTTTTGTCATTCCTAGTAGCTGGTGCAGTGCTGGTAACATGCCAATGTTTTAGTTGTTGCTCAGTTGTGTTTACCCTGATCAAGGACTTTCCAGTCTCTCATGCTCTGTCAGTGAGGAGGACCACAAGAAGCCAGGAGAGAGCAGAGACAGAACACTTGACCCAGACTAGCCAAAGGGGTATTCCATACCACAGCACGTCATGGTCAGGCTATAAAATGGAGGGAGTTACCCAGAAGGGACTGATTGCTGCTGGAGTCAGGCTGGGTATCGGTCAGTGGGTGGTAAAGAGTTGTGTTGTGCATCACTGCTGTTTATTATTGGATTTTTTTCCTTCCTCTTTTAGTTTTAAGTTCTCTCCTCTTGTAATTTCTCTCATCATTTTTGTTATTAGTAGTATTATTTTATACTTTAGTTATTGGGCTGTTCTTACGGCAACCCATGGGTATTACATTCTTTTGATTCTCCAATTCATCCCACCTGGGGGTGGAAGGGAAGATGGAGGTGAGCTCATGGCTGCATGGTGCTGAGTTACCAGTTGAGCTTAAGCCACGACAGGCAGAGCATTTAATCTGCAACTGTGGTATTGTAGGAAAAATGAAAAACTGAAAAAGTCCTTGATCGAAGTAAGCATTAGTGAGGAACAACTGAAAACATTGGTGTTGTCAGTGTTGTTCTCTGACTGAAGTTGAAAACAGCACTGCACCAGCTGCTGAAAAGGAGAAAGATAACTGTTACAGTTGAACCCAGGACAAGGTATTTTTAACTATAATAGGGAGTTATTGATGATTAGGAGCTCGGGCTTCCCTCCTGATAGAAGGCAGCACTGTGGTATCTGGACGGAATTGCACAAATACCTGCCAAGGATACCATTGAAAATGGTTGTGCAGTGTCATCCACTGGTCAACTGCAGCACTGTTGGATGTGAGTTATATCTTAAATCTAAGTGTTGATGTGACAGGTGGAGAAAAGGGATAGGGAGTGAGGTTGTGAGAAACATAAATGCAGGAAAAGGAGAGATTAAGAAAATGTTTTAGTTTTCTAATTAAAAAGCTATTTTCTGACCAGATATCTAAAATGACTCTGGCAGTCTCCAGTGCAATACTGATTAAGCTGATGATCTCTTCTGAAATCCAGCTCATTTCTGCAGTTGCTTTTTGTTGATTCTACGTGTAAATTGAAACGCCTTAGTTTCTAAAAAACTGCTGTTTCTAAAAACAAGTTGTTCTTGGTTGGTGGTTCTTGTTTTTTTTTTTTTTCCCCCAATATTCAGTTTTTCTTTCCTTAAGTCAGTTCCCAAAAGGAAGATAACATATTACTCCAGCAAGATAGAGTAATGTGAAAAGTCTGAAGGAGCACAGATAGCAATAGCTACAGTTTCTGTTCATCCAGGTTAAAATTTATCAAGGATTCCTTGTTCTTTACTGAGTAATTTCCTCTGTTCTCTTTCAAAATGAAAAACTGGTTCTGAGGATTGTGAGGTGCATCTTCACTTTCAAAGTAGTACTATGTTGTTTTTTTCTGCTATAGTAAGGTAGCTCAGAAGAAAGAGAATTTTGTGATGCCCCTACCCTGTTTCAGTACAGATCCTCAGTGGTGGAACTATGTCTTTGAATATGTTGCAGGCATGGAAGGAGACATAGCCTTGTGGTGAAGCCCAGTGTGTCCAGGGAGAATTTACCCATGGCTGTATTAGCCTCAGGGTTAGAAAAGAGTCATGCTACTCTAGTTCTTGATGTTCAGATATCTTGGTCTGTGTTTTTAAAGGCAGTCAGTAATTTGACATGCTGACAAGTAGAAAAGTGTGTAAAAGTAAGTGGGATTCCATATGTTAATGAAGAAGATGTGAACAGCAGTGGAGAAAGGTGTAAAGCAGCATTGTGGTCCTGCGTGGGTAGGAGTCCAGTGTAAAGCTGGTACATCAGGAGCAGCTGCAGTCTATAGTGGTTCAATGTTGTCCTCTGTTTGCGGAGTTCCCTCAGAAATGATGTGCTGGTAAGTGATGCTTAGGAAAGGAAAGGCACAAGGAGCTCTGCAATGAAGGACAGCAGCAAACTGAGTGCTGTGAGCTTTGTTCATGGTAGTTTGAGAGACTCTTAAAGAGACTTTTTGGTTCTGTGTAGGCAAACGATTGCACCATAGCAGGGCACAAACTATATTTTTACAGTTATTTCTTTGTAGTGTTCTTACTTTTTTGACCTCTCTTACAGGTGGTGGCAGCACCTAGCTCAAGGATACAGAAATCTTAAGCTAAAGCTGGACAGAATTGGGGTGTATCTTGCAGTTAATTGCCTGCAAGAGCCTTTATTTTGACTAGTTTATTACAGATATCTTCCTTTTCAGGTATAATGGACAAGTACCAGGAGCAACCGCACTTGTTGGATCGTCACTTAGGTATGAACATCATCTTTAAATATTTTTTGTGTATATACTTGAAAATCTGTTAAACTAGAAGGTCCATATTTGCGTTACAAGACTACTGTGGTTTATATTATTTATAACACTGCTACCTCTCTTTATTATTAGAAGTATGAGAAACTGTAAGTTAACTGCATGTAGTCTCACTTTCCCCCTTCCTTTAGAGTGGATGATGACTTTGTTGTTGGATATAGTACGGGACAACGGATCTCCTCCCCCGCTTGTTCACCTGGCTTTTAAATTTCTTTACATCATTACAAAGGTAAAAAACCCAAATGTAACTAAAATACATATTTTCAATATGTTATTTGTCATTTAAATAAAAAAATCTACACCTTCAAAAAATAGTAAAATAAATAAGTAATTGGCTAAGCAATACAACAAAATGTTTTAAGCTGTACTGTGAAAGAGTAGTTCTTTTTTTTATCATTTTCCTGATAGTTTATGTTACTTAATGATCCAAAGTGGTAAAAATCAAGGTCTGCATACAATAAAAAAAGCCTATAAGAAAGTGCAGGCATAGTGATACTGATTGACAAAACCAGAATCATAATGTTAGAAGGAATGGTAAAGTATGATGAGGAATTAGATGGATTGTGGAATTTCCATCTGAGCATGTGAAAATATGTTCTGACTGTGAGGACTGAACACTGCAGTGGATTGCTCAGGGAAATTGGAGTATCTCCATCCCTAGAGATCCTGAATTACCATACTGGACATGGTCCTGGGCAGCCTGCGGTGGGTGACCATGCTTTGGCAGGAGAGTTGGACTAGGCAATCTCCCAGCAGCCCCTTGGTTTCAAGTTAAAGTATTAGCAATCCGTTAGTTCTTAATGAGATTTTTACATTTTACAAACTTAAGGTATTTAAGACCTTAATTCATAACCTACATTGATACTACGTGAGGATCATATACAAGAAGCTCCTTAAGGCGTATTTTACTTTTCCTCAGGAATTGACAATGCCAGATGGTTTATTAAATTCTGAAACTTTCTGTTACAGGTGAGAGGATACAAAGTTTTCCTCCCTCTGTTTCCTCATGAAGTTCGTGATCTACAGCCTGTTTTGGATATGCTTGTTGATCAGAATCCAAAAGATCCTGAGGTGAGAACTTGTTTTCTTTTTGTTTAACTTCTGTGTCTCCAGCAGAAAAAGCTGATGAGGAGTGTTAAGAAAAATATCTGGAAAAAAGTGTATAAAAGAGTGATAAACCCTGTCCAGTGTTAACTGAACATCTGGGTGTTAGTGACAGGACAAGGCGGAATGGCTTCAAGCTGAAAGAGAGTAGATTTAGATGAGCTATTAGGAAGTTCTTTACTCTGAGGGTGCTGAGGTGCTGGCCCAGGGTACCCAGAGAAGCTGTGGTTGCCTTATCCCTGGCAGTGTTCAAGGCCAGGTTGGACACAGGGGCTTGAAGCAGCCTGCTTTAGTAGATGTCCCTCCCCATGGCAGGGGATTGAGACTGGGTAAACTTTAGGGTACATTCCAACCCAGACTATACTGTGATTTACTGTGATAGTCATCTTGTCAGAAGAGAAATTTAGTATTGAAGAAGATTTATGTTTTTGTTTCATGGAACATGTTCTGAGGATTTAGAAGTGATGGTTGTAGAGATGCAAGTAGAATATCTAACCATTCATATAGGGGAACAAATTAACTAAAACAACAGTAGTAAAAAAGACCCTGAACTTGTAAAAGGAGTAACTGAAAAATCCTCTTCCTGCTATGCAGATCATTAAGGGTCATGTTAATTTACCTTGGAAGTCATTAAAGTAAAATCACAGGAAATGGAGTATTTAAGTTTTATGTATTTATCCCTCTTAACGTTAAGAGTCTGGTTTTAAAACCCTGGGTTTTTGTCAAAGTAGGTATGAGAACTTCTATTTTGATGAGGAAATGAAGACGATAGTTCATTTTCCTTGTTTAATTTCATAAAATGTTTTTCTCTTCCCTAATCCCTGAGCATGTATCTTCAGATCTGTGAGATTTTGTGATTTTCTTTTGTTTTTCTTCCACTTTTCTTTTGAAAGGAGGGAGGTGAGAAAATGGCACAGTTATGGCAAAAGGAATTTTTACTTTTTGATAATACGTTCTTGAGTGCGAAAAATAACTCTAGAATGTCAGGGGGTTTTCCTAGCTGTTTGCAGTTTCAGAAACAGTGTGCCATCAGTTCCTTGTATGTCCTCATTTAAAGTTTTATTTGGCTGGGAATGTTCTGGGCAAGAATTCTGGTTTGAAAAAAGTATTTAGGCAAATAATTTTTAAGCATGGATTGAGATTCATAGAATGGCCTGAGTTGGAAGGGATCCATAAGGATCCTTCCTTAAGAATCCATGTGGATCATCGAGTCCATCATACCATAGTTCATATTCTTCTGGTTTTGAATAAAGAAAGGTAAAAATTTCAGAAGGCTTATTACTGCAGGTTAATTTTGAGAGATCATAATCTATTACAAGTAACAAATAATAAACATCGATTCTGATCACTTTGCTGCTGTTGTAGTTGTACAGCTTTACAGCCTGTACAGCTTCCTTCGTGTCTCACAAAACACATCTCAAGTTCTTTCAGTAAACCCTTGACAGCAATACATAAGAAATTAGGAAGAACCTATTTCTCTCATATTTGTGGCTGGAGGCACAAATGGGCTGAGGGAGGAAGGAGGAAACAGGAAAACAGCAGCATGTAGTTTTCCTTTAAGAAGGAAATAAACTTGTCTGGATTTCAGATTCAGAGGGAAGGGTCCATTAATTTTGTTACTGTTTTCCTGTTTGGATTCGCTTGTAGTTCTGTCTCCTGTGATGTTTCAGTGTTCAAGGTTCAGAGTTTTTGCCATCTCACTCCGAAAGTTCTTTGAAGCCAGTGGATAGTTTGTGTGTCAGACACTTTGTTGGAATATACTGCAGGAAAGGGAGTGCATATTCAGTCTTACCATTCTTTTCCAGACTTGGGAAACTCGTTATATGCTTCTGCTATGGCTCTCCATGATATGCTTGATTCCTTTTGATCTGGCCCGTTTTGATGGCAATATTTCTGAGGAGGGGGACACTCGTGTGCCCACAATGGATCGCATACTTACAGTAGCAAAAGTAAGTGTAAAACCTCTTGCCATATTTTCCAGCCTGTATTGGGTTTTGTTTTTTTTTTTTCCTTAGGCTTAATCTTCCAATATGTAATAAATGATTGTATTTTCAGAATATTGTTTAAGCCTATATGTTTTGCATCTGAGCTGTAAAGGATTTATCTGTAGTTTTGGAATCTTCAAGATGTTCTTTGCTGCTTTGGTGTCAGATGAGCCTGTTACTTGTTTTCTCACAAGCAATTAACTGACTTGTTTTACAACTATCTGATATGATTGCATGCCTTAGATTACATTAACAGCTTTTAGCATTTGAAAACAATAGCCAGCTTTTTCTGAAAGCCAAGTGTGATGATTTATATTGAAAATCAGCTTTTGGTCAGAATTGGTAACATTGGAAGCTATGACCTCATGATAAATTTTCCACAAAGGTAATAAAGTTTCACTAAGCATAAGCCAAAGTGTTTGACTTGTCAGCCTTTTAAGATAAAAATAAACAGCATGCCCTCCCCACAAATACATGAACATCTTTTGACACTTGCAGCACTTAAGTGGCTTATCTCTTGTAGGTTCGTAGTAGCACCTTTGAAAGACTAGAAGGGAGGTTTCGTTGTTTGAGATACGGAAAGTGAGAAATTTAATAGTTTTACAATCTTAAGCTCAGTTTGTAATCATAATTGCATAAAAATATGATAATGTTTGTAATTGTAAGTAGTATATTAATGTACAAAGTCATGTAGTTGTTATTAAATCTACATGTATGTATTGCTTTACAGTTAGTTTTCTTTTACCCTTAGTGTTACTTGGTTGTCAGTGACAAGGCTCGAGATGCAGCTGCTGTGCTGGTTTCAAAGTAAGTCTCTTTTGTGCTTCTTAGCAGAAAGGGAAAAGCTAGTTCCCTTTCTCCTGCCATATTTTTGTCTAACACTCTGCTAATGATGGCATTGGGAGGACTGGAAGTTGCCAGCTGAATGTGGGATGTAAAGCTTGGCTGAGTCAGATCCAATAGAGTGTTTGTTACTGGACATGCTCTGTTTTTTTTCCTGCTTGCTAGAGGAACAGGTACCTACCAGAAGTGATACAGAGCCTCATTGTTAAAGTGATACAGATCCTCACTGTTAACAGGATACTCTTTAGTTGCCTTCCAGGGCAACTTACAATGTTTGTACTGCAGGGTTTCAGAAAGATACAGTTTCTTTGTATTGCTGCTGATTTTTGCAGTGTGTTGCACACTAAGCAGAAAACTGGTATGTAGGATTACTGGCTTGATGTTTCCTATTGGGATTTATGTAAAAGGAAAGAGTAGTGCTAGAATGAATTTTCTTAATATCCATCTTGTCCCTTTATTATCTCATCCAGAAAACAGTACTTTTGCTTTCTTAGGTTTATCGTTGTCAGTTAATTCATCAACTTAAACAGGGGTAGGATGATGGAACTTTCTAAATTCAGTTGTTTTTACATGGCGGTCTTGACACCCCAGAATTTGTGATGGAGATGCAGTTGTTTTGACTTTTTTTTTTTGTCAGTGACACTGGTGGTGGGGTTGTTTACAAAACTGAAATAATGAACCTCTGTAGCTCTTCTTTCCTCCTGCATGAGTGAAGATTTCATTTCTGATGCATACGAAAGTGAATTAGACCATAAACTGTGCTGGTACATGCGTATCTTTTTCCAGTATATATCACAGTTCATATTCCAGTACATTCTAGCAGAACAGGGCTTCAGTCAGCTCAGGTTGTCATTTTTTTTTCTTTTTCTTTTTTTTTTTCTTTCTTTTTTTAAAGCAAGTAAAACCCTTCCAAAAATCTTTACACCAGCATTTACTCTGTGTACACTAGGGGGCTCTGCCAACATAGGTTTGCCGGTGTAGCTGTAGGAGCAGAGGCTCTATAGGTGACCGAACAAGGGGAAATGATGGTAGCGGGTGTGGGTAATTGGTCTGAACATTAAAATCCGCATTAACTTTTTTCTCCAGATTAAGAGGAATTAATTGTATCAAAATAGAGCAGATCTTTTTTGGGGAAATAACTGTTCATGTGCTTTAAATTAATGGAGCTTCAGTCACAGGACTCAGTGCTTTAGAAATGTGCTTTTAGTTGAGTATAATGGTGCAGTTCTGAATGTCATGACAAAGCAGACACTTTTGGTTTAGAACTGGAAGATTCATGCAGAAAATTCATGTAGGAGTTTGAGAGGAGAATCACAGTTCTCTGGTGACTAGTCCTGTACTTTTCTGATTTGCTCCAAAATATTTCAGAGCCAAATTTAAGTGAATGCATTAATCATTTGTCTTCAGTAGGTAAACTTGACTGTTACATACTTATTTTCATGTGACAGAATGTAGGTTTCTGTCTTTGTCCTAAATAGGTTTTTACAGTCATTTTGGAATTGAGAATTGGAAGTTGCTTTTCCAGCATTTTTATGTTTGCATTGGTCATCTGCCTTGTGACAGGTTGTCAGAAGCAGAGGATTTAAGGTGGAAATGTGACATAGAGTGAGTTATTCTTGAGCAAATATGCTTCCTAAAACCCCACAAAAACTTGCAAATCAGCAAACTGGGATAGACTCTTGAAGGTACGTCCAGTGTTTGGAAGCCTTCTCAAGTAAGGGTGACAGTAATTTAAAAAGACTCTTTCATCCCGTTACGGTAATTGAATTTGTGCTTCATTTCTACTCCAGGGTATCTGTAAAACTAAATTGCTAGTGGAAGCATATATATAGTCATGTGATTGAATACAGCATTATATTCAGCAAAACTCTGTCTTCGTGCAGTGCTCAACCCTGGATTTCAGGGGGATTTCATAAGGGCCTAGCATCTGAACACAGGGTACTGAGCAGGTGTGTTATTATCAGTTGTCTTATGTTCTTTTCACCTCCGTTTTATTGGCTGAATTTTTATTAAAAACATATACTAATAACAAGTAAGGTGATCAAAAACATTAAGCTGGCTCTAGTACCAGCTGCATCAAGGTGTGTAAGGCTGTAATGGGAGGAAAGTTACTATCTAGAGTACTTGTAATTATTTAATTTATCATGAAAACACTATTTTCAAAATAATCTAGTGATTAAAACACTTCACCAGGAAATCAGAAGATCTGGGTCCAAAGCATTTTGGCCCTGGTGCACTTGAATTCACTGCTTTCACATCACAGATCCATTTTTTAATGAATGGGCATAGTTATTCTGAGATCACTGCTGCTGCTTCTTAGGAATACGAAAATCCAAGGAGAAGGAGGGAGATGAGATACAGGAATCTTAACTCAGTATCACACTGAGTAGGGAACTGCTTTGAGAGGAAGTCTGGGTTCTGTTTCCTGCTTTAAGTAATTAATGAATTTGAAGAGAACCATCAGGATCCCATTTGCTGAAGTAATTTACTTTTCAGAGGCAAAGGAGCTGGAATTTGTTTCATGAATTCTCCTTTCTGTCTGCTCAGGGACCTGGTAGCAGTAGAAGGGGATGAGGCTTATCTTACTTCTAGTCTGGAGGTTATGGCACTCCTTTGGGAAAATACGGTTTAAACACCTTTGGGCTAAGAAAGGGTCTAGGAACCAGTTCATCTACTTTACAGGTTAGTTCTCTCACTTGTGCTGTTGTGCAAGAGAAGGCTGTGTCCTTGCTGCTTGGTTATAAAGCAAACCACCCTCCCAACTAACCCCTGCCCCAAATCCTCACTGTTTTACTGCTGAACACCACAGGTACTGACTTTGAAGACAATTCAAGTGATCACATACTTGCTCACTGTTTCCTGTCTTCTCTGTATTTAATATTTCCCGTTAGTTAACTCTTGGTGCAGTTCCTCATTTACTTTGTAGGTGTATAAATTAAGCAGCGACAGGATCTGCATACATTATTCTTTAAGCACTATGAATTGTACTTTTGGGGCTTTCCCATGTATCGTCTTTCCTTTGACTGCAGTAAGAACAAAGTTTCTTAATTTAGTCTGAATCTCTGCTTGTTTTTAAGTGCTAGGAGTACTGAATCAGCTAACTGAAGCAGATGCCCTGACTGTAGCTTGCTTGGCACTGATGATTATAGGTTTACAGAAGTAGTTTAACCATAATGTATCTCTTCTGCCCTAAGATAGGTAAAAACACATCTCTTGACCCATCTAGTGTGTTAAATAATAAGTGTTTGACCTTTTCACATGTACAAAACCCCAATGTAGCACTGATGATTGCTCTTTACATGGGCCTGGTTGGTAACAGTGCAGCATGGACCAGCTGTGGATTTGCACCCATTTTCAGAATTGTGTTCTTGGTGAGAGTGGTGGAGAGAATCCTTGTATTTGTTTGAGCTTTTCACTAATTCTGATGGACCTTTGGAATAGTTGTTGCTTTACAATTAAGATGAGAAATCTCTAGAATACAAGTTTATAGGTTGAAGTAAAAGTGGAATTCTGGGCCAAAGCCTTGCTTGGAGACAGAAGGGTTGAATTTATGATAGTTTGGAGTGTTTCCACCCTCAGCAGCTTAGCAAAATATCCATTGAAGAATTGTATTTAGGAGCTGCAACCAGTTTGGATAGCAGGAAAAACTATTTTTCACTGAAAGTCATAAAGTTAGTAACTGCAGTGTTTGTTTTCTTTTGCCGTGACAGGTTTATTGTCCGCCCTGATGTCAAGCAGAAAAGGATGGCAGACTTCCTGGACTGGACACTCTCCATGATATGTAAATCCTCCTTTCAGTCCATGGAGGGGACTGTTGTTATGAATGGCATGCTCCAGGCCCTGGTAAATACTTCTTTTTAAGGGTAGATGGTTTTATTTATGGTCATATGATACTGCCATGGTAGACCTTTCATAGCAAATGCACAGAGAGTTTGTGTGTTTATGAAAACAGGGTAAGATTTACTGCTAGAACTTCCTCCACAACAGTTTGCAAGTTGTAACTTCCCATATATGTACATTTTCTGGAAGTATTCTTGTCATCACCAAATGACAGTGAAGTTGCCGGTATAGGTACCGATAAATAACTCTCAAAAATGCTTTTAGATATCTGATTATATATCAGTAATAATTTCATAGTTCAGTTTGGGTTGGGGCTGGTTTGTTTGCTTGTTTTGTTTTTTCTTTAAACAAAGCCTTTGAAATAAATGTAAAAAATTGAAACTGTATAAAATGCAGAGGTTGGGCTTCTGATATAGCAGTGGTTTCTCCTAGAGTTCAGAACTGCTAACAAAATGCAAGTGACTCTAGAAAGTTGTATCCACTTCTTCAAATCTTGTTCTCAAGAGTTTGCTAAGACATTCTAAACTTGTTAGTGTCCTTCAGCAGTATGAGAAAATGCACTTATTCTGATGGTTTTGCTTGCTAATCTGAACAAGTTTTTTGTTTAATGCTCCTTGCTTTGTTAAGTAACAATAGTTTAAGACTCAAAAGCACTGAATTCTTAATTTGGGTTTTAAAATTTATATATTGTGCATGGGAAAAAATTTGTAATACCTCAACCACTACAGTATGATAGCACTCCTCCTGTACATTCAAAGAATATCTCTTTCTAAAAGCTTTCTTGTAGTTTTACACCCTTCGCAGTGTTGGTGTGCATTTTGAAAGGCTTGAATAACAGTTTTGATATCTGATTTTGATGTCTAAATATATTTGGGTAGAATGGGGCAGTTCGTGCAGGTGGAGTTGTTACTTCTCGTTTTTGTTGTTGAGCAAAGTGAAGGTGATGACTTGCTCTTGACCAGTCTGCACAGATTTAAGGATTTGGTGGTGTTTGTACAAGTTTCTATCATTTGCATAAATTTGCAGCTCTTCTTAACAAATAGCTATGAGGACTCGTACGCAGCATGTTACCAAACATCAAAGCAAAGTTCTGGAACAACTGTGTGCTGTGTGTTTTTTTGGGTGGTTTTTTTTTTTGCTTCCTCCCTAGCAGCTCTTCCAATTCAGAAGATACAAGAAATGATCTATATTTAGAACAACTTAGGACATGCTGCTTAAGCAGGAGGAAGCATTATTTGTATGCGCTGCAGTATGTTTCAAAAGACAGAGTGATGTTTCATCATTTTATTGTCAGATCTGGAAAGGGAGGCTGACTGTTTGCCATTCTAGGTGCATGATGAGACCTGCAGGATGTATAATACATTAGTGTTTTGTCGTAATTCCTTTGAGTTTGGCTTTGGCTCTATCCACCTGTTCATTAGTGCATACTAAGCGAAACAGGTGAATACTTAACAAGTAGAATCGAAACTGGAATGTGATACAGTATACCTGGAAGCCAGGAGCCTTCTTGCATTTACATTAATTTTTCCTTCTCTCTGGGATAAGAGAAAGTGTTTCAGGCCAGTTTTATTTGTGTCCTACAGCTTCTAACTCCTGTTCCAGTTTTTAGCTATGAGCAGACTGAACTTCTAAAACCTTTCTTGCATTCAGTCTTCCATTTTTAATTTTAGTTACTACAATGTAAGCATGAATTAGGTCATTAGGGAATAAAGGTTCTCAGAATATGTGTGCAGGTATGTGTATGGAGATGTGCTTAAGTGGAATAGGAAATATTTATTTCAAGAATTTAATATTAAGAACTTTGTAACATACTTGTAAGGATAATGTATTGTTACTACAATACGTAGCTGAAAATAAATGTTTTTAAAACAAGTGAACCTTTTCTCTTAAACAGAGAAGATTCCAACAGTCTGTTGTACAGAAACTTAGTAAGTAATTGCCAAGTGTGTGAAGCAGAACATATCCTTGTGAGGGACAGCTAAAACTTGTGTCAACAAGCTTCAAAGTTCTTTGCCTTTTGATTCCTCCAGCAGTTTATTACTTTAAGAGTCAAGCTGTAGTTGCCTGGGCATTTCTTTCTGAATAAGCAGGGGGGAAAAAAAGAGCACTTTTCAGTTTCTGGTCAGTACAGCAAGGCAGGTTTCGGGATGACAGGTTTCGGGAATGTAACCCACCAGGGTGGGGACAGCAAGGCTTTCTGTCCATCAGATCAATATAGGGCTGCCCCTGACTGGGTGGATTTCAGTTGGATTATGGTATTACGCTGTTTAGGACCTGCATGTCGGAAATAACTTGTAGAGAGATTGGCATGGCAGAACGGTTTTAAAAAGACATGAAACTCTTGCATTTCAATGAACTGAAACTGCAAGTTAGGTACGCAGTGAGTAGTTCGACGTTGCTGCACTTTGATCTGCCTCTTTGTGGCCTTAAGTCTTGGTGATTAGGTATGCTACTGTTTAATCTAACTCAGCATTATGTGTAGAACAAGTACTACTGTTTCAGGGTTCCTGTTGGAACACGCAGCCTGCATTACATGTTTTAATTCCACCTATGCTTTTTCCCTTTTTTTCTCTTTCCACCTGTTGTCAGTAATCTATCATTTCACAGCAGGTGTGTACAAACATGAGCCTTTGCTTGTAACATTTCAAATTTAGGTTTTAAAACTGCTCGCTTTAGTTGAAACTACTGTAGTATTGAATTCAGTTCAGTATTGAATTAAAGTCACTTTTGTGTTTAAACACTTGGTGCATTTGAAGGATTATTGATGTTGGATTTGTGTATTGGAGGGATTCTAAATGTTGGATTAATATGACTCAGGTTTTATTATTTTTAATAACATTTGTTTACTTGAAGGAAACTTCTAACCTGTTTCAAGAATCTGCATTTTAAATTCTCTTGGTCTGGAGGTTTGCTTTTAAACCTACCATTATATCAAACAGCTTTTTAGTTATTGCTGCAGGGTGCAGCACTCCCAGTTCTTGCGTGACAGAGATGTCATCATGTTGAGGTAGCCTTGGGCATTGAAACTTATTAAACCTTATTTGTTTTATAAGTGATTCAGTATACAAGTGTGAGTAATAATTAAAAAAAATAAAACGCCCTACACAGTGATCTGATGAAACTCGAGAGTCTTAAGAACAGGGCATTTCCCTGAGCTGTCTCTAATGCAAAAGTTATTTAGCAATAGCTACATGCTTATGTAAATTTTGCTCCAGGGAAGAAAGAACTCTCTAACTCTATTCTTTCGGACCCAGAGGCACAAAAATAGACTATTTCTAAATAGAACGTTTCCCAAGTCTCTGTATTTTTGGCATTCTCTAAGAATTAGCGATGTTAGGATTGTCTGTTGGCGTTGGTTTTTTTTTTCAGAAGGTGTCGTTGCTTACAGTGTTGGTGATAAAGGTTTACAACAAGCAGTGGTGATGTAAGGAGAAGAGGAAAATTCTTGTGTCTGCTGATACCCAGGGCTCTGACCCCTTTCTGGAAGCACTGCGTCTCCTCTCTGAATGGCACTGAGTATTCTGATGGGCTTTGCCTGATACTTCTTTTTTTCTTTTCACCAGTACTGTTCAAGGCTTAGGAGCTCTCTTATCCTAAGACTGTTTCTTTTCCTGTTAGACTCTGTTGCTGGTTTTAGCTGTCTCTTGTTTTTTTTTCTTTTACTTCTAAGTATTTAAAACCTGTGATTTTAATCTTGCTAAGGTAGAAAGGAAGGATTCTGTTAGCTCTCCACATGTTAGTCTAAACTTTTCAGGCTCTCAACTGGTAAAAAACTAAACTCTTAAGAAAACTTAGTTCCTTTTGTCACCTGTTTAACTCGGCTCTGTGTTGGAGTTTGTCAGCTTAAGCACCATGTTGATGCCCTGACAAACATGTGACTTACAGAAGGAGTAATATTTTACTGTGTTGAAGACAGTAAGAACAATGGCTTGAACTAATCTATTTTGCCATTAGTTGCACATATAATGCATGAAATATTCTCTACTTTCAAGTGAATTTATTATTCTGACAGCATGGCCTCCCTCACCTTGTTTACCTCCCCACATCTGGCCTGAAGGCAGGGATGGCTGATAGCTTTCCTTGGACCTGAATGTTGTGTGACTACTAGGGGGTGCTCCAGAGTAATGAAAGATCGTTTTCTTCCCTTCCCATAGAGGCTGAAATTATTCTCCCAGTCCTTGACTTGGCTGGTTACGACCAGAGGGTAGATGCAGAGTTGTGTCTCCTGCTTGGCAGGAAGATATACTTGCTACCAAATAGTCAGGCCACCCTTAATGGTGATTTGTATAGCTTGGGGAGCATGTCCTGGAGATGATCCTGATTGATATAGCTCATGGAGGTCGGGCCTGAAGTGGGTTATGCAGACAATTGGAAGGTGTGGTGTGTTTCTCCTGGATTACTAAGAAACTAGGCTTTGTTTTCCTTGCACCATGCTATTTCTAAAGCAAAACCAGACTTGACAGTCGTCATTGCTTGCACACCACTGATTTTCTCTAATTTGTAGGTGGCTTAATTATTTATAAGAGAGGGAGTCACATACTTTTCAACAGTTCAACAGGTTGGGTAAGTTGGTGTATGCTGTATGTCCTCATTAAAGTGAAGAGGCCATGGCGTAACTTTGATTGCCTGGATACTCCAATAGACAGGCTCCTTACTTTGAGTATTGTCAGTTGCTGACACTGAAATGTCTATGCAGGTGGCAGACCAAGCTTATTAATTACTTTGTATCAGATTTTCTGAAATGGTGTGCCTTGGATGTTTTTCTTCCTTCAAGGCAGGAAGTTTAAGCTGGATACTGTAACGCTGATCTCTCCTTTTTTGTGCCTTTCTGTTAATGTTTGCTCTTCCTGCAGCATGTACTTTTATTTTCAGTATAGCCCTTGTAAGCTCTAGGTTTGCAGGAATTTTCTTAGGCCGTACCTTTGACCTACTGTAGTACCTGCTGGAAGAAAATACGTATCCCCCTTCCCTAAAGGCTAACATCAGTTAAAGTGCTCTTTTATTTCCCCTAGAAAACATGCATGCTAAGCTCAAAAGTTTGGGAAATTTGGACTTGGGAATGCTTTTGCATACTTTGACTCATAAAGGAGTAATGAAAACTTCTTTTCTTGATGTTTCTACAATCAGAACAAAACCCAAACCCTGGATTTCCTGCTGTGTTCTGTATTTGAAGAGTTGCTATGGTGATTTCAACATCTGAAAGTATATTAGAAATCCTTGCAAGATTTTGCTTGAGACTTGATATTCTGTTTTGTATATTAGATATAAAAATAGATTGTTACTTAGGTTTACAGTCAAACTGTTGTAGGGAAACAATATATATTTCACCTTTCTGTTAGAAAATAATTGAAGTGGCTGTGAAATGGAATCTGTCAAGTTCCCTGTTCTAAATTGAGGCATGGGTTTGTGAAGCTGTTTTATTCCTTTTGGGGTATTTTTTTAGAAGAATATTAAAAAAAATTATGGTGCAGTATTTGAAGAGGTTTCTCATTTCCTGCTTATGTGTTGGTGAATTTCTTCCCACATCTTGCTTGAGGTGCTTCAAGGTCTGTTTTTCCTGAGGAGCCGAGGGCTGAATTTGAAGTTGTCCTTAAGTATGTGAAAATTCATAGAGAAGCTCATAGGAAGATGCCAGAATTTGGGAAATATGTAAGACTGAAAGTGTTTAGATGTGTTCAGGATTCTGTTCCACCTTTGAAAGAGCTCCTAGACAGTGTGCTGAGAAGTGAAGGAGGGCTGGAGCAGCTCTGCTCTGGAGCCAGGCTAAGAGAACTGGGCTGGAGTAGCCTGCAGAAGAAAAGGCTCCTTACGGAGAGACCTCAGAGCAGCACCAGTGCCTGAAGAGGCTACAGGAAACCTGGAGAGGGGCTTTGGACAAGGGATAGGACAATGGGAATTGCTTTAAACTGACAGAGAGGAGATTGGGATGAGATTTTAGGAAAAATCCTTCAGTATCAGGTAGGGGGTTGGAACTAAGTGATCTTTAAGGTCCCTTCCAACCCAAACCATTCTGTGATTCTGTGAAGCATAAGCACAGACATCCAGATGCATTTGCCCAGAAGTATTCACAAGGCTGTATTAAAAAGCTCTTCCTCTGCCTTATTTTGAATATACTTGGATGTAATCCTAATAATTTGGAGGCAGTCTGTGTGTGCTTCAGAAGCAGTCTTTGTTCTTAACTGGACTTTTCTACAGAAAAGAGGATAATTGTGAAGATAAGGTGCTGCAGAATCTCCCAGCATCTACTACCAACTTGCTAACCTTGTGAAGAAACCATCTGATAGGTTTTTAAAGCAGAAAACGACAGCCAAGTGATGAAGAAATGAGGTTCTGCCTGTTTTAGCGGAGAGGTGGAAAAATTGTAGAGGCACTCTACATTTGCTGGTTATACCAAAGATCTGTAGAGTGTCTGTCATCTTTTCTTCAGGCTTTTTAACACAAGCAGAGTTTTATTGTATGTTGGTTGGAAAATAGTTTTTTGTTTGGATACTGGTATGGTGCATTGAGAAAAGCTGTGTTATATTTTTACCACTCATGTTGATATTTATTTCTGATAGCTGCTCTTCTGGGCCTGAGGTAGTTCTGTAGCATTACTCCTTTGTAAGTGTCAATTGTTAATGGATGCCTTACAGTTGCTTAGTTACTTGTAAAACCATTAAAAATCTTAAAAAATTCAATCTATATTATCAAATTCCCTTATATAGCTTGTAGCAGAGCTGATCAGAAGTGCTAATTTAGGATCCCAAAATGCAGTTTAGTAACAAAACAAACTAGAATGGGTACGTAGCCTGAAGGTATTTTTATTGCCTTTGTTGCTCTTAACCACACCTGCAGTACAGGAGGCATGTGTGTGTTTGGTATGTGTGAGAAAGTACATATTTTTAAGGTAAGTCTGTTCTCGTTTAACTCCTAGGCATATTTATTGTGGAGGGTTTTTCTTTTGGTTAATGACAAAGCAAGGAAAAAGAAGTGACTGAACACAGTTTTTATGTGTACTGAGTGAACTAAGGAAACTTTCAATGTTTAATATGTTTTTGTTGGGTGTTAATAGTCCATTTGTCTCGCTGTACTGCTGAGGCTTAATATTTCTGAGGTATTTAATTATATATAAAATTATTATAGAAGCTTTTTGCTCTTCTGTAGATCCTTCAGCACAGGAATTCAAGGTTGTTGGAGGTATGTTTGTAGCAGGCTTGCAGTCAGAAATTTCTGTAGCTGGGTTTGTTTAGTTTAACATGGAGTTCTCAAAAGCTGTTGGGGAAACAGGATAAAATACTCAGCAGTTTAGTCTGGACCGTGTCCTGCTTGTCACTGTGTGGCTGCTGCTCATAACTACCCTCACTTATATGTGTTTACCTCTCATGCAGTGACCAAAAACTTGATGTGTTCTGTGTGCTGGCTTGTCTAATAAATCATCACCAAGGCTTATTCAATTTGGAGATGTTCAGTGCCAGGAAGTCCCAGACAGGACCCAGAGTTCCCCTAGTTCTTCTTCTTGTATTCATGTTCTGCAAATTCTGCTTCACTTTTTAGAGGTTCAAAGCAACAGGAGCTGCTTGAGATAATAAGTGCTGTGGTTGCACCTGCACTGAGCTTGTGTGACCAAGCACTGAGCTGGATGGTTCAGACAGCTGAGCTGGCTGAAAATTAGTGGCTTCCTCCCCTCTTTTTTTCCCCCTCTCTCATTTTTTATCCTTTTTCATTCTGTCTTTAGAGTTTTTTTTGGCCAGCTCAGCGCCCAGAGTTGGCTTGCCTACATGTTTGTGTAGATGGGAGGAGAAGGCTGAGCTGCAGTATCCTTGACTTACACAGAAGTAAAACTGCTCCTTGAGACTCTTCCCCATTTATGCAATTTAAATTAGTAACCACTACTGATTGTTTCAAAAGCATAAAGTATCTTATTTGCTATAATGTGTTTTAGAATCTCTGTATTCTCATTTTTGTTTTCCTTATTTTAATTGTAGGCGCAGTTATTTAAACATGGCAAAAGAGAAGATTGTTTACCATATGGTAAGTTTGTAATATCCTGATTCCTAGTTTTAAGCCATTCCAATTAAAAAAGAAAAGAAAAAATTAAACTGATAGCAAGGGATGCTGTAAAGAGCAGAGTCAACAGGGAAGTTATGAACCATGCAAAGTGAGGGGGAAAAAGAAAGGATGATAGTGAGGAAGAAGCAGAAGCCAGTGTGGAATGTTATGTTGGAACAGCTCATCAAAGAATTTGGGATTGACCAATTGCTATAGTACAGAGCTGAACACAGAACATACAGACTGTAAGAGGGGGAAAATATGTTTCAAAATTCATTAGAATATATTGGTTTTATACATGGTACTGCTGGAAATTTTGCAGAAGATCTTTGAGTTTCAACATAAGCTCCGGATTTCAGAAAACCCAGGTTTAAAGAACCAGCTGTGTACGGGACCCAGCTAGAATCACTTCCAGAGAGAGATTATGGTGGATGCAATTAGGAATAGACAGGGACGCAGAAGGAGAGCACAGAAGTTTCTGAACAGTGTAGCTGCATGTTGGAGTTACATTCATGTCCTGGAATACGGTCAGAGCTGCCTACAAAATGCTGGTTTGTTTTTTATAGATAGCAGTAAAGAGAGGCAGGGAAAGATGATGGCTAACTACAGAGCACTACAAAAGAGCTTGTAAGTTTTGGGAAGCTTATCAAAGCACCAGGAAATAGGGTTTGTGCTATTCACAGGAATCAGGCAATGACGTAAACTTGCTTTAGAATGCAGCTTGCGATTTCACTCAGTAGAATTCTGACTTCAGAGAAGAAACTTCATAGGTCTTGTGGGGGAAGCAGTTCCCTTCTCCCAGTTACTGTGTCAGAGATGCAGATGCTTCCATACAAAATACCCGAGATCAGAGTAAATGTGGAGATAAGATAGTAAGACAAAGAGAATGGAGTGACATATGTGCTGGTCAGAAACAGAAAATACTGAGGAGTGTCATCACGTAGAAATAGCAGACAGCACTGTGGAAGCTTAAGCAACAATAGGACTGACAGATAAGCAGAATAATAAACAGGCTAAATAAAATATGGTATCATACAAAATTATGTAATTTAAAAAATGCAAACTATGCAACACAATAATCATAATCAATATGAAAAAAAGATATTTGGCTCACAGCACTAACCCAGCTGGTAAAATTAGATGTTTTGGCCTACGGCACATGGAATATTAAATAGTTACAAGTCTAGTAATAAGAGAAAAATCAGGGGCATACCAGTGAATAAATGCATCATAGAAAGAGTAGAATGCTCATTACTAAGAAGCAGATAGGCAGAAACTGTTTGGGATAAGAAAATGCGAGAGACAAAAAGTATTGAAGATTTTTAATTATAACAGGTTCTAACAGCTCTGAGGATCATATAGGAAAAACCAGACAAATGACAAAGGACGATAGTGTTTGAAATCATTTGCAACATAGAACTTGATTGTAAAATAAGTACTAGTCCTGAAGTCATTTGCATGGGTCTGTAGATATTTTAGTGATTCAAGAGCTGGAAGGACTTGGAAGAGGTTTATATTTTGTTATTGCTTTTCTGTCTGTGAATATTGATGTTTCTGCACTCTCTTTCTCCTAAACCATTACTTTCTAGCTTTTACAACTGCATAACAATCCAGGTTGGAAGGTATCAAAGTAGGTGTTATTACTGCCTTTACGTTTTGGTCTGTGTGTATTCTATTAGCATTTTAGTATGTCAGGATAAATTATAAGCCTTTTTAAAATGTGAGGAGATTTTTAAGTCACATCCTACATTTTCTCAGACTTTGGAACAATTGTTATGTCTTTGATCTCGGCATATTTTGAAAACTCTGCTCCAAGACGAGTAAGAGGTTGCAGAGCATCTTGCCAGCGCACCTCCATATTTGTGGTGCTTATGGCAAGAATGACCATCCTTCAGAGCCCAAGCTGTTGGTCTTTATTAACTAATGATCAGCCTTCAGAACAATCATTAATTGTTTTGGGTTGAAAACGCAGAAGGACTGTTTTATTTGTAAGAGGAATCTGTTCCGTATGAAAATTCTGAATCCTGGAATTTTATATTCATTAATCCAGGATTCTCCTTTTGTCTCTGTTTTGGTTTTTTTTTTTTACTTTGCTGGACAAATAATTTTGTTACCTTTGATGTGCCCAAATGAAAGGTTTTGTTGCTGACTGTTTACACATACACAGTATTTCTCATGTCTAAATGGTTACGGGCATTCATCGTCATAAAAATTCCTGTGCCAGAGGAGTTAAGTTGGTGCTGCCTGAAAATAATACACGAGGACAGGGAATAGGAATAAATGAGGACTTTCCTAGTCTTGAAACTGGCTGCAGAGTGGATTAGATTTTCTGATTCCTGGTTCTGTTACGCTGCTGGCAATTAAACCCTGAAAGATGCTGGAACATGTCACTTCCAGTGAGAAGTAGAGACATAAATACCCTAGGAATCTAGCTTCATTATAATTTTCACAGTCAAAAGTAATGCTTAAAGCAATCCTTCCTGTATTACCACTATTTGACCAGTGTCAGAGCTACTACAAAGTAGGTAATAAGGCTTTTGCATCTTAGTAATACCTTTAGAAATCTAAATATTCTCAGGAACTTTCAAAACTTTACAAAACTGATGTTCTTACTGAGATTTTTCAGGTTTTATAGCATGTTTATTTTCTTTTACAGCTGCTACTGTACTTGAATGTCTTGATAACTGCAAGCTGTCAGAAAGTAATCAGATGGTTCTTCGCAAGCTAGGGATGAAACTTGTTCAGAGACTTGGACTGACGTTTGTGAAACCAAAAGTAGCAAAATGGAGGTTAGTTTAAAGCTGAAGCAGTTAGAAAAAGTGAAATCCAAAAGCACTCAAAAAGCCAAGGAATACCTAAATACACGGATTTGGCACTGTCCTGTCCTCACAACCTCCCCTAGAAAGGAAAGAAAGAAATTCCTTTGTTACTTTGGAACAAACTCCTTCTTCATTTGCACTATTTGGTAAAAGTAGATTGCTTCCACTGTATTTAGTTTCCTGTAAATTCTTTTTTTTCATTTTGGTGTAGTAAACTAGTGCTGGGACAGGCCAAATCTTTTCACTTCCCATGTTGCACGTTACACAAGCAGAAGCCTGTTCCTATATAATGCATAACTTGGTTTGGATGGGAAGAAAGTGACCTTTGTTGCTGAAGTTGATTTACTACAATTTTGTAAGAGTAAACATAACTTTTTCCATTACATAGTTCTACCCTGATTCGATAGGAGGTTCACAGGGGAAAAGTGGCTTGCAATCCCACTTTGGTTTTGCATATTAGTCAGGTTTTGGTGTCTGGTTTTACTTATTGCCAGAGGGCAAACTCTTTTCTAGATTTCTCGCACTGATATTTTCAAATTGCAGGCTCCCTTGGTGACTATTTTTATTGTGTTTCTTTTACCAACTTTTGAGAACGTCCTTAGGCATAGAAAATTCTCTTTTAGGTGGAGAGTGTACCATGCCCAATGGCAAAAGTCAGCTTGATATGTAAAGCATATCTCTTCTAAGAATGTGTCTACACCATGGGCTAAATATCCGCCTATAGCTTGGTCAGAAAGTACTAAGCTTGCTTTAACATTTATAAGCCAATTTTTAATAAGTTGATTTTATTAATATTTTAAGTTTTGGAGAGGTTTTTATGGCATGGGAATTTTGCCTCTCTTTATTGTCAGCAGTGGAAAATAGGTTATACTGAAACTGGAAAGGGAGAAACATTTAAATAGTCTAGCTCTTCTTACCTTGGAAAAGAGACAACTGGGTCAGGAGGAGAGGGAGGAGAGTGGGATACTTTAAAGCAATCACTTACTAACTGGAGAACTGTACACTGGGAGGTGTAGCAACCTGATCAGCAGGCTTTGTGACAGGATGCACCTATTTCAGTTGAATCTTCAATGAGACAAATCGATTCATGTGTCTGTTCCTTGTGCAGATACCAGCGTGGCTGTCGATCTCTAGCTGCCAATCTGCAGGCTCAGGGTTCAGTTGTGCAGAGTCAAATGACAGCAGTTGCTGCTGATGAAGCTGAGGATGAAGAGGAATATGACATTCCAGGAGAGATTGAAAATGTTGTAGGTGTGTAAAAACGGAATAAAAATTATTCTAATGCCTGCAAATGAAACGTATATTGAAAAACAACCTTAGGGCTAAGAAAGTCATGGGGGTGTCTGTGCTAAAGTGAAAAATCAGAAAAAATGTAAAGTTTAAGTCTATGCAAGTGACTAAAATATACTACATTTTTTCAAATGATTTGGATTTCAGCATCTCAAACAGAAACTCAATACTGCAGCATTTGCTGTGGGGTTGGGGTATGGGTTTACTGAAATACAGTATGAAAGAGAGAACTTGAACCTTTCACAGATGGCAGGATGACTTAAAATACATAGTGAAAAGCAAAACAAAAAGTTGTGTTAAATGAAAGCTGAAGAATTACAGCTGACGTTTTTAAGATGTCTTGGTAACAAAGGAGCAGCATTTTTTATTAGTGTGTGGTCATAGAGCAGGCGCTCTGCGAGCCTGGTGGTGGATGTGCTGTAATTGACAAAAATTGCATCAGAAGACTTTTATGACTGAATAATCTAATGAACCGCTGGAAAAAGCACCATGAGCTCCATTCTGCATCTTCCACAGTACCTGAAATTTCAAACCAAATTCTCTTTTAGAAAATGATTTTGACATCTTTTCTTGTTCCTTTGATTTCAAGTCATCCTGATGTGAAAAAGAGAAGAGAGGTATTTAGAAGTATCTTTATATAAACTAAGAGGCATTTATGTTAAGAGGAAAATTAATTTTGGAAGTTTTAATCTTTCTGTTGTTAAATGAGAATAATCTGTTTTGTTTAAAATAAATTATCTGCAGAGCAATTGTTGGTTGGACTGAAAGACAAAGACACTATTGTCAGGTGGTCTGCAGCAAAAGGGTAGGTTTCTTATGGTTACTCTAATAATCTACAGTAAACAACATAGAAATACAGTCTGGTGTAATCCGAGATTGATGATTTCTGTGTATTGTCAATATTCCCAATTACTTCAAATGGCTTTAGCACAGCTGATGTTACAAAGCCATGTTTGTATGTTTGTTCAGTATGAATTTGTGTTGGTCTTCAGGAAAATTTCAGGTAGAATAGAAATGAAAGAAACAATCTGGGTGAGACTTGAATTGATGGGTGTAAAATAGCATTTCTTCAAAATGTTTAGTTGTGTTTTTTTTTTCCCCTCTTCCACTTTAAAAACTGTATTTCTCTGTTAAGTTTGCTGCTGTGTAGCTTTTGCTTCAAGTTTGAGATTGTTGTTGTAGGGTAATGGTGTTAGGGCAGTGTATTGTCATCTTGAAGTCAGCCAATTTTACTGTAAGTTTCCAGTAACTAGATTTTTTATAGGACTTGTATATCAAATGCAGTAATAATGAATCACTGTTTACTTCCCTCTCTCCCCACCCCCTTTTCTATCTTCTGTAGAATTGGTAGAATAGCTGGAAGACTTCCCAAAGAATTAGCAGATGACGTGATTGGGTCTCTGTTGGACTGTTTTAGGTAAAAAAAATCTTATTGCACACTTCACATATATATGAAATAATCTTTGCTTATGGAACAAGAGAGCAACAGTTAGAAAGGCAGGTCTAAAACCCTAAATTTTGTTGGTTTTCCCCAGATTTCAAATTTCTTTATGGCACAATTGTGCCAAGGGTGTTCAATAAAGAAGTTATTCCTAATCCTTCCTCCTGACCCCATTCTAATGAAATGTGGAAGGACTGAATTTGAACTCTGAGAAAATAAAAAATACTCATTAACTTGTTGCTTTAAAAATTCCTGGTGTGCTCATGTCTTCAGTGTTAGATGCATCTTCAGAAACATGATAGAACTGGAAATGGTATTCAACTGAATGAATGAGGAGAGGCTAAAACATGTAGGAAAAGCGATGGGTAAATGGGGTATAATGAAGGTTTGTGAAATCCTGAGTGTCATGGAAGTGATTGCCCTACAGTATAAGGTGGCAGGTTTGGAATAAAGAAAAGATGGTGCTTATTCACAGAGCACATAGCTAAACTGTAAAAACTTGTTACTGCAGAGAGTGTTGCAACATGCTTGTTCATATACTGGACTTAAGGCGTGCAGTGTGTCAGAGATGTTTTTTGGGCTAGCTGAAGCTTTGGTTTGATCACATATAAAATCATAGAATCAGCTAGGCTGGAAAAGACCTGTACGATTATCAAGCACTGCCAAGTCTGCCAATAAACCATGTCACTAAGGGCTTCATCTGTAGCTGCTAGGATGTTCTTTTGATGCGCTTTGTTGTTGGGTGTCTTGTTTCCGCATCCATATAAAGCCTATGAAGGACTAAAGTATTAAACCAGTACTGTATGCTTTTTTTTTCTTATCAAGTTGGTCATCAGGTCTGCATTGAGTACTTGAGCTTTAAGATCTAAATTAGTGTTTTAGAGTAGGTTAATAAAAAGAATTTCTTTGTTGGCAAAAAATACTGTTAGTGTTCAGTTTGTCACTCAGATGTTTTAAAAAAATCCTCTCATTCTGACTGTGAGTACAAATTAAAAATAGCAGCTCAAAGGATAATACATTAAAAAAAGAAAGGTATGAAGTCTTAAAAACTTACAAGGAAAGTGTCTGCCTTACTGATACTTCCACTGTGCTACTGTGATTAATTTAAGAGGTGCTGCTGATCTCAATTATCCCTGGAGCTTCAAAGACCTATACTCACTGCGTTTTCTTTCCTTGTTTTTCAAGTTGTAGGGATGAGTAATCCAACTAGTAATTGAGTGACCTGCTTTCTTCAGAAACACCTGGGAAAAAATGTAGACAAGGACAAAGAGAATCTCTTCTGTACTCCTTACACTAAATATCTAGAGACCAAAATCAAAATAATTCAGTTGCTCATCAGAAGCAATAGGTTGTATCTCTTGGGATAAGAAGAAAGGATTTATTAAATGTAGATAGATTAAAAGACAGACAAGGAAGAAACAAGTAATTATTTCCCACAATTTAGTGAGACTATTAGCACAATCACATAGGGGTCTGGATGATTCCTTATGCTGTCCAACATACCCGTAAGGATCCTGGAAAAAAGGTGAACAATGGTGTGAGGAAATCAACTGATGATACAAGCCTATGTTAAGTAAGTAGACAGTAAATGATGTGAAATACAGTATCTGGTGAATGCGAACTAATGCACTTAGGGAAGGAGGCAGGTTAGTTGTAAGCCTGTTATCACTGTGTAGGAAAGAGATCTTGAAAACGTAGATACTTCCATCGGAATGTCAATGGAATGCTCAGCAGCTGTCAGAAAAAAAGAAGGCAAAGGGAATGTTAGGTATTATAGGAGAAGGAGATAATAAAACTGAATCACTGAAAAGTGATTTAACTGATGGGGATTCTTCCAAGTGGAAAGAATAAGGACAGGGATATAATGGGGATACATAAAATTATAAATGCAATAGAAAGAGGGAAAGTGAGTAATTGTAATCTTCACTCTTCCTCATAAGGTGAGAACTGGGTAGCATCAGGAAGTACATTTTCAGGCAATTATAATTAAACTGTGGAAGTCATTGCCACAGGATGTTATGGAAGGCAAAAGTGTAAAGGGAGTTCAAAAAGGGATTATATGAATTAATGGAAGAGGGACCCAGCAGAGGTTATTAAATATGACATTCTGGCTGCAACCTCTGACTTGGGAAGTCTCCATGCAGACTGCCAAAGCAAGGAGGAGGCTAATGAAGGAATGATCCTTTGTGCTTCATCTTTGGCTAAGCATCTGCTATAGGTCTATGTCAGAGACAGGATGCTGGCAGAGCTGAAGCTTTGATATGGCCTAGTTTGTGTCTTCAACATTTTATTCTCAAATTCCTATTCCTAGTTTAATATAAAATGAGCTTTTTGCATGTCTAGTCATGCAGTGTTGCAACCTTTTCCCTTTCACTCCTTTATCTGGCAGTCCACGAGAACCTGTGTACCAGTTTGGGTATTTTTGGTTGTTTTCGCTGCAGGTTGCTCTGGTTTGGTTGATGTGTTTTAAAGGTGGATAAGCACCAGTTTGCTCACTGAATAAGCTCATACAGTGTGTTTCTTGGAAACTGTCACCTGAACCTCTTTGGCTAGTTAAAGACTGTGTTTGGCACTAAATTAGTTATTTTGGAAATGTCTGTAAATCTGTGTGTCTTGCCAAAGTACTAGAACGTTGTTTTCCTTTTCTGGATGACTTCCAGGTATTGTACTCTTCTCTATTGACATTCCATTTCTACTGGTAAATGGGGGTTTTGCTTATTTGATAATGTTTATAGCAGTATTTATATTGCACAAAATAGGAAAGTACGTTCAACCTCATATTTTAGAAGTCTAACAGGATTTATATCACAATGCCAATATGGGTTATGTGTCTTTTAAAATGTTAGGAATTGACTATGAAAAATGAAATCTGAAAAGGGTCTTAACAAAAACTTGTCTTTGTTCTAAAATTAGCTTCCAGGAAACAGACAATGCATGGCACGGTGGATGCCTGGCTCTGGCTGAATTAGGCAGAAGAGGATTGTTACTCCCTTCCCGAATTTCAGATGGTGAGTTGTAGTTGGTGAATGTAAATTCATGAATTAACAATCTGTAATATTACACATTGAATGTGTGGCACTAGATTGGAATTTGCTCATTTACTACTGACTGTAGTTTTGAATTCTAGAGTAAAGAAATACGCCTGTGGGGATATTTAAGGTACTTCTGCAAAAGCATTGTCTTGGGTGTGCCTTTATATGCTTAATAAATTTTTCTTTCCAAAATGAAATTAGTTTCTTGGGGTTTTCTTCTTTCTTCCTCACTCCCATATTTCTCTGTACGGTTGTATAAAAATAATACCGCATGTCTATGTACTGTGTCAGTGTCATTATTTAAGTTGACTATATTAACTAATTGATGACTAACTTGCACTTTAAAGTTAGTAACTTATGCTGTGTGTTTCTGAATAAATTTCAGAGGTCAATTTAGCGTAATTTATACATGAATGTGTAAGTTTTTAATGGTTTTTTCAAATACCAGGATGGAAAGAGAAATAACAGGGCAGAGGAGTTGTTTCTTTGTGTGTTCTGTATCTATCAACATATATTGAAGTACAGAGATGTTAATGTGGAAGTACTAGTTTTCTCTTTAGTGATTTTGGTCAATTTTTGTTAGAGTTGAAATGACAAAAGCAGAATTTAGCAGTACACATCCACTGTTGGGCACTCTTACAGCAGTATTTTGGGCTAGATTGTTCTGATCTCCTCTGGTAGTCCTATGTAGATCCCCAAAAATTGAGCTCTAATTTTCAAAGCTGTGTCAAATCTGGTGTTTCATCCTGGTAAGTCAGGTTGCCAGATCATTTGTATTCCAAAAATCTGCTGACTTGTTGTAGAGGCAACTGTAAAATATGGTGTTTAATTCAGTTTGTTATTCTGTCTCCATGGAACAAGTTCATGTCCAATACAGTATGTGGTTTGCATGTCAATTTTTGAACAGCTAGGTGTCAGTTTGTTTTCCTTTTCCAGTTACTTTTCCCCTTGTATGATGAAGATGAAACAGTTACAAAGAAACCCTCTATTCTATCAAGGAATTGCAATAGCCTCCTGTAATAGAATTGTTTAAATCTAAAATGGATGTTCTGTGCAAGTTGGATGTTGTGTAGGACTACAGACAGCATGAGTGACCACTGGCTCTGCCAGTGAATTGCGCTGTGCTGTGAAGCCATCTCTCTTCACTTTTTAGGTTGATTTGTTGTATTTGTAGAATGGGGATGACAGCTGTATCCTGCACATCCTTCTTCTTCTACACAGATGCAATCAAAATATATTGCTGCCTTGGAAGATCATTTTAATATACACGGATTTATATGCAAATTTTTAATTTGTGAGAGTGCCCAAAATGTAGCCTTCTGTTACTGCTGTGATACTTCAATATTGGTGTATTAATATATTAATAATGGTGTAGTATTAGTATCCTTCTATTTACTACTGGTGTGGAAGAATTGAAAGCTGAGATAGGAGGTAATAGAACTGTGGCAGCAGGGTCTTTCTGGGAAAGAGATAGGCATAAAGGTCTAAAGACAAATGATTTTACATAAACTGTGAGTTTCTTAATTAAATTGGGCTAAGAATTCCAACAATTATTGTCTAAGAAGATGGGTAAGAAATCCAGTCAGAGATTATCTTGGCTGAGCTGCAACTCCTTTGGTTTTCTGGTACTCAAGAATGAGTTATACAGGGGCAAAAAGGTACAGTACTGCAAACAATAAGTAAAAGAGGATAGTCTGAATTTGTAGATTAGAATTTGGAAGGACTTGGACATAAAATGGGTTGCAGCTAGTGAAGAATATAACTGGTAACGACAAATAAAGTTGTATCTTCATCAGAGTCAAACCTTTATTATCATTGAGCAGATGGGCTACAGAATAGCCATGCACACGTGACATGGCTCCTTTTCCCTTCTGCTTTAATGGCCCTTTTATGATGGGCTTTTTTTTTGCCTAGAAAAAAGTTCTTTCTCCTTGCTTTATCTCCTACTATGGCCAGCTTCATACATTACACTTTCTTACTGCCTTGCTGTTATAATCTGAAGTAATCAGACGTTTTCTGTTATCTCAGATTGATATTCTTGTTTTTTGATGTTCTAAGAAAAGCGTTCCTCTATGAAAGGTGAAATGAAACATCAATGTTGTTATTCTTTTCTTGTTTCTTAGCTCAGAAACTTAACCCCTGTAATTTACTGTTTGATGGGAGACTTCCTACAATGCTTGGGCTAAGCTGTTAGCAAAAAGCACCGTAGCAAAAAAAGTTAAGAAAAACAAATACTCTGGGAACTCTGCATTGAATACAACTCGGTTTTCTGACATGGGTTTATACCTACTAGTAGTGCTTTGGCAGGTGAGGCAGTTTTCTTATCTGAATAATGAATCATAAGAAATTTATACCTACAGTTTTGAGGGAATAAGCCTGGGTTTGTTTTCCTTAGACTGATAATTCATACTGTGCAAATTTACATGGGGTGTGTATACAGTGGAACAGCCTGGGTTTGGTTAAACTTCTGTAGAAGCTTTGGTAAGCTGGACAGCAGCTTTAAGGCAGAGGGAATTCTGAGGTTTGTCATATGGAGCTAAAGTACATCCGAATTAATGTGCATAATGAACCTCCTTCACTGAAGGCAGCTCCTTTTGTAGAGTTCACATTCCATGCCAAAATCTACTCGCAGTTTGAAAATTGAGCAATTTCTGTGCTGATTTTTCTTCAAGATACGTGTTACAGATGGTGCAGTGAATGTATTTGTGCTCATTAATGATGTGCCATATATTTGAAGTACAGCTCACAGATTTATTTGAAAAATTGCAGGTTTATATACACAGGTATAGAAGCAGAAAATAGTTTTAGGATGTACGTAGAAGCACATTGAGACTGATAGAGATACATGTACATGGAAACAAGACCTTCACCAGAAAGAGTTCGCCTCAGGTGAAATAAATTATATAAATAACCTTTTAGGCTTGGAGTTTGAAAGTTGCCCAGTGTTTCTCTAACCTCAGAGGAAGATGAGGCACCTAAATGGTTAAGATCTTCAACTTTTCAGTAGTGTTTTCAGAGTAGCTCAGTTAAAGATGAACATAAACTGTGTTTGTTAGATTGGTGCAGGCTTTCCTTGGTTGAACTTAAATCTTTCTCTTAGGCGACATCAGCAAAGCTTGCTTAGGCAAGGTTTGAATCAGTTTGTTTAATACTGGCGTCTGCCTCTGAGTAGTGAAATTTGGTCTGGTGTTTTGTATTGTGGCATAATGGGAAAATGCATTCATACACAAACCAGTTTTTACAGTAAATTCTAAATAGCCAGGTTTAATCTTAAGCTTATTTAAACTACTGCACCATGGTACAGAAAGATTTTCAAAGGAAAAGAGACAAAAAAACCCCAACCCCATTAAATGAAATTCAGCCTGAAAAAGACTATGACAGTATGTTATTGTACAGGACTGTTTCTAGAGCTTAAGCATCTTTTAAGAAAAGAAGTTGTAAAATTTATTTTACATTAATACAATTGCAAAACCCCTTAAAGATTCATCTGATGTACTTTGGCTTTAGTAATGAATGCAAAAATTCACTCATCAAAATCTGAGCTTATACAAGGGAAGGTTCTGTTACTTAAAAATATTAATATAAAATTATGAACATTATTTACATGGGAGCGATTGAATGTATTTTGTCATGGAACCAAACCCAGTGGGAGGTGGTTTGTAGAAATTAAATGGTGTTGCTGCTAGCTAGCTCCTCTGACTCATTGGAAAGTGAAGTATTAAGACACTCTTGTTCTCTTCCTTAAAGTGAAGACTCTGCTACAGTCATTTGGCCTTACTCTTTTGGTGCCTTGCTGTGATTTTGCTGATTCTTTTTGATTTGTCCTTTTTTGACCTTTTACTTTTTGATTGCACTGGGTATCCTGAGTATCAGAAGAATTAACAGGAGCTTCTGTACAAGAAGCATTACTGTCCTGAGGACTTTGCCCTTCATTGTCCAGTCTAACTTTGCCTGGGCTGTATGCAGCTAGCTGACAGAGAGCTACAGCTGCTGTTTGTTTCTGTTCATCACAGCTGTCAATTATTCTTAAGTCTTGAGCTTCATTACGGTGAGCTGCAAAAGATTTGTCACAGGCACTGCTAGTAGGGTTCTTGGGGCTACATGCTTCTGCTCCGGAGGTTTCCTTTTCATTGCTTGGAGAAGTAGCAGCACCATTATCATGAGATGGACTGTGGAATGACGTTTTCAGGCTTACTGTGTTACAGGAATCTTTTACTGAGAGGTTCAGAGGCATGTCTTGCAATTCTAGAAAGCTCTGACTGTCTGGTTTGGATGTGGTTTTGTATGTGTGCTCATGAGTAGGTCCTGTGTTTGCATCAGCCTTTTTGGAGAGATTAAGGGGAGCTATCCCTGTGTCTTCATCTGTGTTGGACAGTGAGCCTTCGTTGTTCTGGCATTCGTTCTGTGCATGTGAATCTTCATCAGTGATGTTAATGCTGAAAGAAATGAGGAGAAAAGAGAATTCACCATCAGTTACTCTTTTAAATTGGGGCTGAGGAAGGGAGCAGGAAGAAGAGAAAACCATCTGGGCTGGAAGTCTGACAATTTTGCTGTTTCTGCTTTAACTCCCCCAAGTCCCTTGCACCATATACACATCATTGGATGCAGGTAATTCCCTGAAATACACAAACACATGCATAGCAACCGTATGGGAAATACCTGATAGGGAGAATGAGTGGTCTGCTCACTATAGCAACTGGGAGCTGTACTGTGTTTTGCATTGTCAGTGTAAAACACATTACCTCGATGGCTTGACTTCAAATATACTTAAGGGGCATTGCATGAAATGTTTCCATCTATGTCTGTGTGTCCCTTTTGTGTAAATCTGACAAGGATTTGCAAAGTGGTTTCTGTTATTTTACCTGGTAGGTGAATCTGCTCTCTCTTGCTGCGTCTGCACACTTTGAAGTGGAGTTGGTTGATCAGTGCTTTTCCTCACAGGTCGGAAAGCTGTGAGGTTTTCTTCTGGTTGGTCGTACTTGCCAAGTGATGTGGAAGATGACTTGTTAGAGAGGTCAAACAAGCCTTCGCATACATGGCTTGTCTGAGTGAAGTTGGTTGGGCTAGGTCTGCCAGGAGAGCCTGTGGCCGCACTTCCTGCAAGAGGGCTCATTTTGGCATTCTCTCTTTCATTTTGATCATCTTTGGAATTACTTTTGGCATGCAATAATGTAATTTCTTTTTCATAATCTGCTTGTTTTTTATGTGAATTTAGGGGGTATTGTTGGGATGGGCTTAAAGAAGCTGGATACAGTAAGGTAGTTTCTTCCATTAGATGAGAATTTTGATCTCTGTTAATACCAGCTACATGTGAAAATCTGTAAAATGCAGGATCTGTTGGCCTACAAAATCCATATGGTATCGGAGGAGTGGAATGATATTGTTGGAACAGTCGATAGTGTTCATACGCTGATGGATTTATGGGTTTTGGAAGTGGTCCTGGGTGTGGAAGAAAGTGTCTTTGATCTTGTGTGCCATAGACAGACAGAGCAGAGCTTTCACACTCTGAATTACCTGGAAGCAAGTATGGTGTGTAGATAGCCAGCCTGTGCTCATAAAAATGGGGTGAGTACTCAGGAATCATCGGTTGCATATAAGGTGAAATTGAACCAAAGCCTTTTGTGGGAGCAACTTTATGTGGAAACTCTGGGAGGAAAGGAGAACCTGCTTTCCATGGGTGACTTGGTGCATGAAATGCAGACTTAGTGTGAAAAGGTGAATTTTTGTTAGAGAGTGATATGATTTCAGATACTTCACTGGTTTCCGGGCCTTTACTATCTCTGTGTTCTACAGGAACAAAAGCTGAGGGCCTGCCAATGCTGTCCAAAAGGGGCTGCATGCCGATAGCGCTTTCTGCTGCAGTACTGGCAGGGGTTAATTCCTTCTGAATTGCAGGTTTCTGTCCTTGTATTGCTGTGTTTGTTGCCTGGTTTTGTAATTCAACATTTTCCTTGGCATCTTCTTTTGGAAAAGGATATTGAGGCTTTGAATCAAGGTTTGCCAGTCCATTTGTGACAGCTTTAGAAGAAGTTGGTTTGACTGTAGATTCAAGCTGATTGATCTGTTTGGGCTCCAAGGAACTGGTCTTTGGACACTTGATAACACGATCCTGCTCTGATACTAAAGTAATTGAGTTTTTGCAGAGGCCATACTTCATATGGTTAAAAAGATGGGATTTCTCATTGCAAGTGAAGGGACACTGGAAGCACTTGTACTTAAATGGCTTTCCTGGTGGTCTTGGGATGTAGTGAGGCTTCTTTGGTTTGCGTTCTTTGAGAAGACTCATTTTGTTCTCTGCTTGAAACAATTAAACGTAATGGTTCTTTAGAAAAACTTTCTTGTGGTTAGCTCGCCACAGTTCTAGCCTCTTGATGTTTCCAGTTTTTCTGGTTTCTAGAATCCTTCTTCCCAGGTGAAGAGAGGAAGCCAAGTCCTGTGGTGTCTCAGGGAAGACGGGATGCCGGAAACCAATACTTCTGTGACTGGTAGTGCAGGAACTGTAACATAAAGTTTAAAATTAGTGGAACATTGGAAGTAAATACAAAGTAATACGTTCCTTTACCTGGATTCCCCCTCATATCACGTATGGTGTGTTGTGGCCTTTTTTTATAAAGAAAAAAAACCAACAAAAAAAAGGTGCAAAACCTAACCAACCAAAACAAAGCCAACCCCACAAAACAGGCAAAACCCCAAACAAATAAATAGGAAAAGGGACAACTCTTCCCTTCCCCCAGATTTCCCATCCCTGTCATCCTGGCAATGTTCAAGTCCAGGTTGGACGAGGCTTGGAGCAACAGGCTCTAGTGGAAGGTGTCCCTGCCCATGGCAGGGGGTTGGAACCGAATGAGTTTTTGAATATCCCTTCCAACCCAAAACCATTGTCTGCATGATCCTATGCAAAGTGCTAGATGCCAGACTTGAGACAGACTCTCATTAAACTTTGACGTCCTTCCACACCGCAGCACAGTCCCAGAGGTGGCCTAGTTTTCAGCAGTGCTCATCACCTGCCACTGCTCCCGGCTTGGAGGGGTATTCTTTGAAAACTGAAGGAACATTTATTCAGAAGATGAAAGTAGAAATCTAGGTGGAGCTGTTGAGAGAGAAGTGGAGGTGGGCAGAATGAGAAGAGGCAGGTCCTGGCAGCAGCTGGATATGGGGCAAGCCTGTTGGGCCGGTTGGGGAGAGAGCAGAGGGAATTTCCGGCTTTGGCGCAAGGAGGGTGGAGAGGATTGGTTGCACATGGGTAGTAGCTGACTTGGCTCTTTAAGAGAGTGACCAGCCCCCTCTTTTACCTGTCATGGCATTTCCTAACAGCCTAATCTCAGTGGGTAGCTCAAAAGTGGCCAATCTCTCGAAGGATAAAACCACACCAATTTTCTTCCTCTTCCTAACTCAATTAAGAGAAATGAGTACTACAATATCTGACTAATGGAATCTTCTCCTTGATAAAAACATTTTGCATTCCTCTGCTGCGTAGCACCTTACATATTGCATATACTTAACACAGACACAAGCGTAGTAATTCAGGTAAAAAAAGTCTGACAGTAATTGATTTATAGGGGAATGAGGTATCTGCCTTTCTTCAGAAAAACTGAAGTTGTGGATACTTCATGCAGCCTAATGATTTGCTCAGTAGATAAGTCAGGAGGGCTTGTATCAGCTTGTTCCATTATGTTCACTGATTCTGAAGGCGTGAGAAACTCTCAGAGTCAAGTTCTCATGATTTTATAGGATGTGTTATGGCAGAGATCTAAAAACTGATGATTTCATCATGAACTATAAGCATCATTATCAAAATGATGACTGTTGCAAAACCACGTACTGTATCTATTGTGTTACCCGAAACTGCAGGAATACTAATTGTAAGAGTGACTAGATAGCTTGATATTTTTTATTTTTTTATAAAAAGAAAGTTTTTTACATAGAAGTGTGAATTAGTAGTAGCAAGAAATACAAAGTTTATGAAAAGAATTCCTGGTAATTACATGCTGTGAGATTTGAGTTAAAAGTGGAGTTGTTTTGCATTTCTTAAGTCAGATTATTTAATAGAAAATGACATGCAACACATTATGAAAACTGAAGGCAAAGCTACAGAATTGCTGCTTGTTTCATCAGGTATAGTAATTCTAGCAATTTGTATTAAATGTTGTTTCTGCTGTCATAGAAATATTGATTTTGTTAAAATAGTGATTGTGAAGGCACCCTGAAAATTGCAAAGCTGTTCTGAAAGTAGAAAAAACAATCAAGCTTTTTCTTCGAATTAACAAACGATTGAATGTGCTGTAGCCTAAAGAACAAGGGATGTGTAGAGAAGTAACTTCTTATTTTTCAGGTTTGAGGAAAGCTTTTTTTGTTACTTGAGTTGGATACGGATACCGTAACAATGAAAAAACCTTGAATTATTGAGCAACATTTTAAAGTCTTGGAATCTGGTTAAGGTGGTTGAATAAATTAAAGAGTCCATAGAGTCTTTAAAAAATATCTTCAATAGTGATAGCCAGGATTACTTTGAAAGATTAATACTTTAAAAATAAAAATAAATTAAAATACTGAAGTGGAGGAGGGGAGGTCCAGAGAGGGAGCTGCTCTTTTTTCACTCCCTTAAGTGTGCTTGTTGCATTTATTTTTGGCTAATGATGTATAACTAACGTGGACAGTTTGTAATAGGCTCGGTCAAGTCAGTTTGTACCTGTTGTTCTCTGTATCTTCTTGGAAGTACTTGTACTAATTATCCATGAAAAAAAGATAGTGTTGTCAAAACTCCATTGCATTCTTAGGTGAACCATTTATGATAACAGTCCAAATTTGCATTCAGGTGCAGCTCTTATAATAAAGAGATGTTAATGAGGTTTTCTTGTTCTGCTAGCTTTCCTTTGCTTAATAATGAAAATTCCTGTGTGTCCTGTTCCCCCCCACCCTGACTTTGTACTTGGTATTTAACTTTGAGTCAAGTTATTCCTGTTCAACAGAGTATTAACTATCGTTTCTTAATAAGAAAAAATGCATTGCTGCAGTTTTTAATTGTAGAAATTCACAGCATTGGTGCTGCTTTGCCATGGGTACAGCAAGAGAGAATTCCAACAGGGGTTTTTAGTCATTTTTTCCTTTGTTTTGATGCAGACAGTAGAGCTTGAGAATCTGCCGCTCTGACTCGAGAGGTGTAGAACGAGTAGCTTATTTAGAGGGTGTTTGCCCATTCGTAAACTTAGGCTAGCGCCAGCCAGATGAATGTGCTGCTTCTCTTTTTTAACTATTTAATCCCTTATTTTTTTCTCATGGTTTAAAAATGCTGGTAATAAAGTATTTCCTAGGCAGATGAGAAGGATAATTTCTCCTACAATCTAAATAAAACACAGAGTATCTGGCAGAGGTACATATTTTGTAATTAAAAAAGAAATTAAAACAGTTTGATCCCCCACATACAGCTGAAAAATCCACTAATGGCTTAAAATAGGTGCCACCAATTAAAACTGTCTCTATGTAAATAATGTTACAATGTCTGGTTTCTGTTACCAGAATTAGTATCTAGTATTAGAAAGAAAAATCACAGCAAGTAGTGACTTTTTTTCTTAAACTCATATGGCATAACTTGTGATAGCCTTTAAAAATGGAAAAAGATTCTTCAGTAGTAGGATGATAATTTTCGTGTGTATTTTTATTTCCTTATGCCTGATTTTAGAAATGCAGATAGTAATATATTATAACAATTTTATCTCTGTAGTTTTGAAACATAGTGCTGTTATTTATTTTATGGTTTTATTGGGAACAGGTCATTCAGATAATATTGCTTAAACTTGAGGCTGTTGTAGCTGTTTGGTTCTTGTCACCACTGTACCTCCTCACGGCTGTCTCATCTGTAGCATTTTCCAACCTGAGACTGAGAGCTGCAAGTTTTCTTCCTTGTGCTTTTAAAAGTGTGTTGTTGCTACCTCCTTCCCTTTAACATATTCACAAGTTTAGAAAACAAGAATGCCTATGCGTGTATAAATATATAAACAAGAATGTATGTGGGTATAAGTATACAAGCACATGCACATACGTATTCATATACATGCACACATATATGTACATATATATATGTATGTGCATGTTGTTTTTTAGGTTTTTAAGTAGTCTAAATTGTTTAAGATGCCTAGTTGATCAAAGAGGAAATTTCAGAATGTCTTTTATTACAAGCAGGGATGGTAATTATATTTCTTTTTAGGACACTGCTTTAGCAAACTACGTAACAGTTTGTCATGCACACTCCATTATTATTGCAGGATCCTTTTGGTGATGTTGATCTCTCTGACCAGGAGTACTCACTGGGGTGGAACATTCTGAAGGACATACTATAATTAAAATATTGTGATGTGGCATTATTGCATAACTCAAGGACATGCCATTGTCACCTACCTAGAGTGTTGCAAGAACAAGATTTGTGAGTTTTATTCTAGCTGAGATTTTCCAGTGATTAACTACCCCTCCCTTCTGAACTTCCAGTTCCTTTAAACTAAAAGATAAATTTTAACGCAACTGGTTGTTAATTAGGAGGAAATCTGGGTGAGAGGAGTGGGCTGGTGAGGACTGGAAGGGAAGTGTGTGGTGAAGGTACGGACCGAAGAGAGCTGCGTGCTTGTGTGTGGGTGTGCGCATAGTCTGGGTCTGTGTGTTTGTGAGCGAGCACAGAAACAGACTAAATACATTGGTTAGACAGTGTGGATAAATAAGAAATAAAAATCTTTGTCAATATCAAGTTAATAATTTAGTATCTTAATACACTTTAATTAATTAGAAAGAGGATAACTCTAAACTCTAATCCGATTTTCTGTGCTTAATTCCCCCAAAAAAACAATAAATCAAACCTGGAGTACCTTATTTTCAGACAATCATTTCAGATTCACCCGACCCTAATGCATGAAGGATATTTGGCAGACTAAGCACAGGAGTTTTAAGCAATAGAGCTTCGTGTCATACTTCAGTATTATACAGCAGCTTCCTCTGTGAAAAGGTGCTTAAAACACTTTTCACCAACAAGAGTTAATTATTGTAAAAGCTCACAAGAGTTAGTTCATCTCTGAAGCTAAAATATTCCCCTCTCCTGTTGAAAGTCTCTGCTGAAAGTTTAAACTGGTGCAGTAAATGCACCTGCTAGGACTAACCCAGGCTTTTGAGACAGCTGAAAAATGGCCACCTCTGGTTTACTTTCTTAGTTGTTAACACAAACACACTTTATTTGAACAACAAAAAAATACTCGAAAGAAATGTACTTACCAGCTACATAGATGTTGGAAACCTCCAAGGTGCTCGCTGTTGGTAAGCTGGAGCTGTCACTGCTGAGAGAGAAGTACCTGTTCTCTGCTTGATCTCTAAGTGAAACTGCAGGAGGTTGTTTCAGGGGGAGGGACTTAAGAAGTGTAGGAGTTGAGCCCTCAGGGTGTAGAGATGCACCTGATATTACTCCTGCCCGGAGCTACGATTCATTTGTTTGCGTCCACTGCTTTCATTCAGCATTACCTCAGCATCTAAGCTATCGAAGAGAGCTCTTGTTGCTTTTGTGCCCTCCAACAACCAAGTTTTACTCTAAACTTTAGTGTCTGTTCTTCTTAGTAGCAGTCTGCAATGTGGGGTCAAAAATGGCTTAGGTAACATTCTGAGCTTTTAATATATTTCACTTTCATGGAAGTGGCTCATGAGCAGCAGAATTGACTGTACAGAGGGGTAGCAAAGCTTAAAAATAATACTTTAGCTCTTTTGCTGGAGACAGACATTTTTGATTGAATGCCTTTGTAGCTTTAATGTTCTTGCTCTGTTTTTCCTCCCCCTCTCCATTTTTATTTAAATCTTTTTGTCCTTCATGAGTCTCCTTTCTGAAGGCGGGACTGAACTAACTCCAAGCTTGCTTGCCACAGGAACCTGCCAAAGCTTGCCTATAATCAACAGTCAAATGTACAGATCCTGCAACTGGGAAGGAGTCACCTCAGTAAGAAATCGATTATCATGTCTACATGTTTACTTAGGAGCTGTGGCATGCAGTGGTGAAAGGAGAGAGACAACTGATCATCCACTGATTAGTGCTAGTACTTGCTTTCAGTTGCTTTTTAGTGAGAATTTATAAGTGACAAATTCATTAGTGGATTTGCTTCATGACATTGCTGAACTGTGTGGTGAAATAATAACCTTCTGCATACAGGTTGTTAAAAGGGAAATGTTCTGATAGTTCTCTCTCTCTAAAAACCATTCCTGTTGCTGCATATAAAAGCAAAGGGGGTTGGCTATCAGTTCTAATACTACTGAGATGTTAAAATTCCTATTCAGAACTGTTCAGTTCAGCTGGATGCACATGGCAGCCCTCTTGTAGATAAAGATAGTTGCAGATTAATGAAACTTTTAAATATAGAAGTATAATGAATTTTATAGTTGGCAGAAGTGTTGTCTCTGAGTGAAAATTAAGGAAATTGTCCCTACAGAACCTGTTTAGGCAGCGGGTGAAAGTTGTTTCAAAATCAGTCTCTAAAGCAGTGTCTGAAAAATAATCTTAATGATGTGGCCTTTATTTGGTGGGGTGAGTTGTATGGACATGTACTTTCCTATGTAGGTACGCAGACCACTGGCCTTCCTCTTGCTATGTCAATGCTATTTCCAGTTCTGGAATATTTTCCTGCATATGACCAATTCACATATCAGAAAGCAATCACTAACTGTAAGGTAGAAGGGTGCCTTATTTATTTATTTAATTAATTATGTTGCAATAACACATCTTAGCAGTGTTATAAAACCTGTAAAACATAAAAACCATAAAAAGATGTCATCTTACTATCTAGCTGTTTGTAAATCCTTTGGCTTCAGAGGAAATAGCAAGAGTGTTGTAAGTCCATCATTCTTCCATTTAGTTGTAAAATGTTTTGAAGCAAAGTAGTATATCAGAAAATGCTACCTGCAGAGAAAGATCCCACAATGTCTGCATTCTGTGAAAGGTCCTAAGGAGAAAGGTCCTATGCTGTCTCAACAGATGTTATTCCTTAGACCTCAGTCGGTAGTGAACAGCCTTTCTTCCGTCTCCATAGGTTTCTGTGCCATAGCAATCTACATAACTGTCTTCATGGTGTTTTTTCTGCAAATGTGAATCAGTTTATGTTGTCTGTACCTAAAGGAAGGCACCATCAAGTTTCTTTTTTGCATGTGATGGAAGGGAGCTGCTTTCCTTGAATTAGATAGATTTTCTGTTTAAAAGAAAATTGCAATTTCTGGCTACTGAAGGACTCCTTTCATGTAGGTGACTGAGCTGGGGTAAGAGGCAGTCAGTATCTGAACTTTGTTTTTGTGTTATTCCGCCTTCTCCCTATCTCCCTTCCCTGGTCTGGTATATGAAGGGGAGGCATTATGTCCAGTTGCTGCCTTAACCCAGGGAAAAGAATGTTTGAAATGTAGCTACTTCCTGGAAGTTGCTGTTGTTAGGTCAGCTGAAATCAGCTGTGGGCAAGGTACAACTGGGAAAAGAAAGAACAGCTCACGTAAAAAAGTCCAGATTGGGGGAGAAAGACTCATTGGTGGACTCCAGGAAAGGACTATGAGAGCTCCTGTTTGTGTATGCTTCTAAAAGTAATAAAGCCTGATTGCAGTGATGTTGTTTCATCGCTTATTTTTGTTACTCATTATACTTGTATCCGGAGGATTAGATAAACTGAACCCAGTCATCTGTTAGGAGCACCCTTTTTAGTCTGTCTGAGCACAAGTCAGATTAACTCGGAACACCAGGATTGACACAGTAAAACTTGGATTTATTGATACTTTTCTCTCAAGTTGCCTTTTTAAAAATATGATTATTTTTGTATCTCTGGAGGGCGGAAGCTTTAACTTTCTGTCTTCTTTGGTATAAAATATCAGCCTTCCTTCTGAGTTCTGTTTAAAATTCAGTATTAAACAAATGTTGTTTTGCTGCAGTTGGGTTTCATAGGTTTAATTACTGTAGCATAAACCTGCCATTCTATAAATGTTACAAACTGCCTTCTTCATGTTTTAATATGAATTTTTTGGTCAGCTTTAGTACAAAATGTCCCTAGCAGAAACCATACATACCAATGGGATAAATTTAACCTATTCTTGATACACTGCTTACCTCAGTTTTATTTTCCTGTTGCCCTTCAAAATTCCATTCCCTAGGTGTATGAAAGATCGCCAAGTGTTGCTGTGGTCAGTTATCAGCCCTCTGTTAATCAGATAATTCTTAGCATTCTGCTCTAACACAAAGAGTGGCCCTGGTGACAGAGTTGTTTGGCTGTTCTGCCTTTAGCTCATGTCAGGACTCTGTACCAGAGGATGTCCTCTGGTTGTCAGTCATCACCAGTGTGTCTTTCTCTTTCTAGAAGTGCCTTACAGATTTTTGGACTATGTAGTTATTCCAAGAAAGAACAATGATCATAAATTAATGTGAATAATCTCCTGTAGTTGATCACTGATAGACATGGTGAAGCTTGGCTTGCCATAAAAGGAAACCTCTTAGAATTGTGTCATTGGCAATACTTACTTCTGCCTTTGTCATCTTTGGTATCTAAATGTGTGTCTTTGAGCTAAATGTTCCCAAAAGTCCTTGTTTTGTTTTTATGATCACTTGAACTGCAGTTATCCACAGCTTTTGCTATCTGTATTAGCATGTTTGGACTAGGCTATTCCATATCATTCCCAGAAGGGGGCAAATGTATTTGAATATAATTTTTGTAACGCCTGCTGTGCCCTAAAACATTAAATGATTCTTGTACAGTATTCTCATAATTATTTTCTTCTATCCCATATGAATAGTTATTAGTCTTAATGCTTTTCGAATAAGACCTTTGAAATACACCTTTGTTTTTCATACCAATTCCAGTCCCTGACTTGGGAGGTATGTCTGGGCAGATTACCTTGCTGATGTTTGTGAGCCACTTATTCATGATTACTAGAGCAAATTATTTGTATGGGAAATGAATAAAAGCTCAGCAGTTAATAGCAACTGCAGATCATGTTTTCAGATATTACTGTGGCCTGTTCTGTTACTGTTTGGCCTGGAACTAGGGTGATCTGCCTTCTGGTTCCCATCCTCCCCCTTGGGCAGTGAAATGTCTTGGGGGAAGTCAGTAACATCAGAAGTTGAGACTGAAGGCAAAACTGTGAGCTGTTTATAAGGAGGGGGTGTTAATAATCATTCTTTTAATTGGCAGTAATTCTAACAGAGATGCAAAATGTATCTTCAGTTTTTGCTTGATGCTCTGGTTATAATTACCTTTTAAGATTCACTATTTTCAAAGTGGTTTTCATGCAGAATGTTTTTTCCTTTTCTGCTTTGATTTTAAGACTTGCACCAGAGATTCTGAAACAGTTTGCTCACCTACATGAATTTTTCCTCACAGAATCCCATAGAAGGACCTGAATTGTGCCATGTGCAGTTCAAGTACATACGAAGTCAGTCCTGCACATTGTTCTTTGAGGCATAATTGGTGTTGTGCTGCAGTGATGCCACTCTCACAGAGGGAGCAGTGAGGTGTCTAATGAATACTCCTAGCCTCAAAATACTTCTAGCTTCCATTTATTCTTTGCAATATATCAAGTTTTATAAGGCTTCGTATGATTATGTTGTCTACGATTTCAGTACATTTTAAAAGTGGGGAATATAAAGCAACAAGTGAAATGTGATGTTTTACTTCATTCCATTCCATTTTAAAAATACTAATGCTGCAGTTCTTGAACTGTTGTGTTCTTAAATTGGAAGTTACATGTTTCCATTTAGCTGTAAGATTTCAGTTGTTAGAATGTATGATGCAGCTAAATTTGCATGTAAGGATTTTTATTTATCATCTTATTTCTTTTTCTTCAGCAAAATAGCCAGAAGTCATTGAAAATCTTAATGATCTGATAATGTATGTGTGTAAATTTCTATATTTGGGATCGCAGTGCTCCTAAATGAAACATTTCTTATTCTACAGTGTACGTTAAAGCCAAAAACTTACATTTCAGTGTGGTTTCAGTATGATTTCACATCTTTTGTCTTCTGCTGTATTTGTGGTTTTGTAGGCTTCAGACTATTATTTATAGGGGTTTTTTATTTAATTGGGTGGGGATAAATACTAAACAAACAAGAGAATCCTCGTTTACTTGAATTTCTGGTTTGCTTGTGAAAGGACGTTATTAAAATTTCTCTTGATGACAGCACAGTATAAACTTTCTAGCTAATAAGGTGTGTCATATATAGGAACATGAAACTTCCTAGGCGTTCTTAATATGTCCGTGGTGAGATTAAAAGTGTTCTGGGCTTAAACTCTCTCAACAGCTTGCTGACCACTGAATAGTTGTAGCTGTATCTGCTAAATGCCTCTGCTTACAGCCATAGAAGGTCTCTTAAATGAAATCTCTGGTAGCACTATTAATGTTTCACAGGCAAGGGTAACTTGCTCTTTTTTTTTTGGTTAGTTTGTTGTGCATTATGGGATCCTATTTCTGCTGTGAAAACAAATAGGTTTAAAGGTTGGAAACTTTTGCATCTCTGAAGACTAAGAAAAGGAAACAAGGGAAGAAAGATTGCAAGAACTGTGGTTACACTTTTAATGAATTGGTGCTTATCTTGGGAGGATTCCAGCCAGAAAGATGTTATTTTTGAGCTGCCTGCCTTCTTGTATACCCTTACCCGCTCACAGTGAATAGACTGAAACAATCCAGCAGTCCCACTCCTTTTTAAACTGGCAACAATGAAGGCATCATTTAAACAGAAGGCAATAATGTTGGTGAGATACACAGATAGTGGCTGATTCAGAAGTCTGATAATGGTGGGTCAGTGGAAGTGATCCAAATCCTCATTTATTTATTTTTTTAATAAACTCAGAATAAATGGAAAGGGTAGAAATAGAGTGGACAAAACCCAACTCTTAAAGAACCAGGCTTTATTTCTTCTCTTTATAAATTACTCTAAGAATAAAAGGAGAAACAAAGTGGAAGAAGAAAGTAGGGGACATTGAAGTCTACAGTTCAGCATTGTTAGTCAGGGGGCTGAGATAGATTTGAGAGGGGAATTGGCAGATGATGATGTTTTAGGATTCAATGACAAAATGAGTATGCTTATCCCCTTTTCAAACAGGTGAGGCAAAATGCAGCGAGTATCCAAAAAGACTCTGGCTTAGGCAGATATTTTGTGTATTATTTTTGCTGAATGGTTAACATTGGTTAATATTGATTAACTGTTTCAGTTGATATTTTTTTCTGTGTTAAAAATGTCCCATTGCCCAATATATTTTTGGTGAAAAGTTTGTATGAAGTGAAGGTTCTTGTGCTGTCAGAAGGTTTCAAATAGATGCAGTTAATCTCAGTATCAGATGCCATAGCTCTGAAGGAATATCCGCGTATGTGACTTCTGTGTCTGCAGTTTGAAACCTCCCTCAGCTTCTGTTGCAAATATCTTATTAATTTGGTTTGAGTGGACATGTGCTCTGTGATAGAACCAGATCATCTGTTCTACCGCAGAACTGGGACAGAGAATGCTTGCCTATTTACTAGTATTGATAGTTGCAGTCCTGTGTATTTTATCTCAGAATACAGAGAATGGTGCTTCCCGTTATTTATATATAGCTTTATATATTTGAAAAACCCCAAACAAAGGCTGAAAAACTACACACAATGAGGAGACCATTTGTTTGCTTTTCACTGTGCCATTTAGTAAAAGAAAAAAAAAAAGCTAAACCCAAGTAAACCCAATTCTGTTTTAAAGCCTTTTCTGGAAAGAGGCTGAACTTTGACGAAGGTTTAAAAAGTTTTATCAAAATCTGTTCTATAACTTCTTAAACTTCTTTATATATACTCTTGGTTTTAAGGGTTACCTTCTGTGTTTTCATATTCCGAAATAAGTTGTTTGATACTGATTTGCAGTTTGGAGGAGGATGCATCAGAAAGTCAGGCTCTGGAAATGTGTTGGTCTCTTTTGTCGGGGTACTGAATTGTGAGACTTTTGGCAAGATTCCCGGTACTTTTCATCATAGATACAGGAAGAAAAGAAAAAAAAGATCAGTCTGCCTGTCCTAGGTGGACTGTTAGAAAACAACACCCAAACCTGAAAGGCTGGTTACAGAATTCCTGTTCTCCAGTACTCGGGTGAGCTTTAAAAATGATGCATGGTCTTGAAAATAGGATGTTAAGAACGTACTATGTGTATGTCACTATAATAGTTTTCAAATTGGCAAGGAAGCATTTGAACAGTGCAGATAGGTGGTTTTTTTTTCACTAGCCAGCAGGTATAAGCCAGATTAAATGCCATTGGTGAAGCTACAGCAGGAAAGGTCCCTCCCCCAGCACAACTGGGAGATGGTATAAATGCTAAGCAGAGAATAAATGACAATGAATTGCTTCTGGCTTTTCCCTGTAGGGTTTATCTCAGTATTGCACAACCGTAGCCAGAAGGTTGGGGTTTCTTGGGTGAGTTTTCTTTTCTGACATGCAGTGTTATAAGTTTATAGAATTTTTGCACTCCTTCAAAGTAATTTGTTTGTTTAGTAGGATTCTTTCATGTGCCTGTTTCTTCATGTCCTTAAACTGCAGTTTGCTACTGGTTAAGTTAAAAGAAGAGCTCCTTTAGCTGTAAACCTATGTGAAGGTCTCTAGTATGGCCTTGGATGTGAGTGAGGAGATGAATCCCCCAAATATTCATCACTCAGCATTTGTGAGAAGACCCATCAATACTGTCTTGGGTCAGCTGCAGGCTTTTCCATGTTAGCTAGGTAGGGGTGCTTCAAGATTTTGTGTTCTTTTTTATGGCTGCATTACATAATGATGTGGAGATAGGCTGGCCAAAATCCAGATCTGTCTGCTTCCTCACTGGCCCTTTGCCATACCCAAAAGCTCACACTAATTTCTGTGCTGTAGAACTTTCTCAAACCTGCCATTAGTTTATAGAAGCAGATACCTGGGAAATGAGATCCAGCATCCATTTCTTTTAAACACTGTAAGAGATGTGACTGGTATCAAGCAGTCTTTGCAGAGATGTAGTTAGAATTCAGTTCTGTAGGGCAACATCCAACTTAACCAACAATCCCTTCTCGCTGCCTGAAAGCTGGTCTTTGCATTACATGTTTTCTTCCCTCAGCAGGGAGGCAGACAACGATCTCCTTTGCTGCCCAGCTGTGATTCATCCCTAGAGCAGGTCTTTCCTGTGTGCTGACTTGAGATAGGTCCATGGAAAAAAAATATCACGTGATCTTATAATTAAAGACTCTCTTAATTCGTTACGTAGTGAGAGACTGAACTGAGATCGCAACCAGACAGACACAGCCCTTCATAGTCACGGGTTAGAAAATGCTTCTTTGGTTTGTGGATGTGCATATATATAGCTTTATATCCATGGGTCAGGGGTAGGAATTGTGAGAAAGTTAAAGCAGCTTCAGAGACTTCAGCTGTTCAATTCTCATGTATCTTCTCAGCACGCATGAGTGGTCCCTTCTTCCCTGACAAACTCCTAACTAGGTCATGGCTGGATGCAGGGATGAGAGGCCAGCTGCTGACAGGGTTCAGGCACTTCCCTACAGGATGCGACCTTGGAGCATTTCATAGAAACATGGGGAATGTTTTGACAGACAGAGAAGCACATGCATTTTGTGATCCTTGCTGGAGAATGTGTCATCTGGATCAAATTGCCCTTTAGGAGTAAATTCTCAAGTAGACAGCTTGTATGAGATAAAATCATAAATGTTTGACAGAACTTTCAGCCAATATTTATTTCTGATAATGGGCCTAACCTGAAATTATCTCTGTTTGCATCTCTGATGATATATTAAGTGTTAGTATAACAGCCTTAGTGAAGTTAGGATTAGAACCTGCTTCAGTTCCTGAAAGAGGTTAGAGTGCTGTCTAACACAGCAACAGGTCTCAAATCTGAAGTTCTTCACACTGAAAAGGCCAAGTTCTTTTTTTAGCATATGAATGCTAGTGATAGTGTGCTCTTTAAAACAGGGGAAGCTGCCATACCGTAGATACGGCTGTTTACACTTTTTTTTTCTGTGCCTGAGGCTCACAAAGAGGATGAACCTCCCCAAGGACACTTGTGCCACGAGTTGGTTTTGTGGAAGCAAAACCTGAAGAATAAAATTACTATTCTTTGTATTGATAGCTATAACTGTGTTAAGCTTCATAGCTCATTAATTATGATGTTCTTAGCTGCCCCTACAGTGCCACTATGTACAGCACATCCTTCAGAGGCAGCACACGTCCATTTTTTGTAGTATTTTTTTCATTATACTTCTAAAATGGAAGGTTTTGCAATACATTCCTTGTGAATTGAGATGGCTTCTCTGCCTAAGCAGTCCGTATCCAGTTGTAAGACTTCCCACAGAGGTAACATTAGCTGAATCCATTTTAAGATATTTTAGTTTTCAACTAAATGTAGACAATTCTTAATTAACTCGAGATCCAGTGAAAATCTGTCTGAAATGAAATTGGGGTGACATGAAATTGTGCAATTTTCTTGTGGAGACAAGACCCAAGCCTCAGGTTGCTTCATTGCTGTATTTGTATGTTTTATATGATAAACAATGCAATAAATATAAAAACACGACAATCTGAAGTTAAGTAACAAAGAGCTGCTGATGGCATCTGGTATGGTCTAGGTTTGTGCAAAATATGGTTAAAGGCACTTTTTAAAAGGTAGAGTATGAGGCATTGACCTTCCAAAGAAGTGGTAAATGCTTCATCCCCAGCAGTGCTCAAGGCTGGGTTGGACAGAGCCTTGGGTGCCATGGTTTAGTGTGAGGTGTTCCTGCCCATGGCAGGGGGTTGGAACTGCATGATCTTAAGGTCGTTTCCAACCCGAACCATTCTATGATTCTATGAATATGATTCTGTGATTTAATGTCTGATGTCTTCTATAAGTTTCCTTAACTAGCACTGTAGTGTCTGTCAGAAGGAAGATGCTGAGAATCTGGTTGTTGAAAATCTCTGTTTCAAAAAGGAAAATAACTGGCTCCAGTCTGAGAAAAAGAATTCTGCTGTTTGTAGTGCTTTGAAGCCAGAAGCAGTTTCTTTATTTTCACGAGGCTTGAGCAAAGAGCTGTGTTGCAACCTGCAGTTATGTTGTTAGGTAAGGCAGGGAGGGGTGCAGCAGGTGCTTATTAATACCTCTAGGCTACAGGTAAAGGTGACTGTATTCTCTTGAGCATTCACAGCCCTAAACAGGTGGATATTGGTTTAATAATTTGGTTGAGAGTGGACTTTATCCTCTGGTTCTAATGGCAAACTTTTCATAAAGATGTGTGAAAGAAATGGGAAGTTTTAAAGTAACAGTTCGGATCTTCTCCCTGTTGTCTCTCCCATCCTCCTGTTTTTAAATAAACAGCATGTGCATTAATTCAAAAATAAATTAATCTCTGCCCTTCAAACTAAAATCAGTTTATTCCAGAAGGCTTTTTTTTAAAGCCTTTTTTAAAAAAAAAAAAAAAAAATTTGAGAAAGTTTTTATTTTTCTTNTGCATTAATTCAAAAATAAATTAATCTCTGCCCTTCAAACTAAAATCAGTTTATTCCAGAAGGCTTTTTTTTAAAGCCTTTTTTTAAAAAAAAAAAAAAAAATTTGAGATAGTTTTTATTTTTCTTTTTTATTATTTTAATAAATTGATTTTAGGTATGAATCTGACATGTTTTCAAATCTGAAAAATAAAAGATCAGTTCAGAGCAGCACAGTATGGCACTGTGCTCATACTCAATATTTGAGATGTGATCATAATGAATAGAACTTGCGTAACAGATACAAAATGCAGAAGCTGACTTAGATGGTTTTGCCTGTAGTGCTCCTTCATAGCTTCCTGCAGCCAGGCTCTCCTAACCCTGCAGGAAGCTGTAGCAGAAGAAAACCTGCATTGTGTTTGAGTAACTCTAGGGTAAAGAAGGAAACAAAACTTGGAATTTTTGATACTTTTTCTTTTGGTGTTTTATTACTCTTAAATACCAACAGGAAATGTAATGCTGGACTTAATTTTTCAAATTAGGAATATTTGCCAGGAGCAATTTTGTATAGTATTTCCCATAGTCCACAGTTCACCAGTAAATATTCAGCCTGTCTTAGCACAGAAACTTGAGCAGATGACCCTTAGATGAGCATTTTCCTTGTTGTTATTGTTGTGTTGGCCCTTACTGATGGATACTTCACTTTGTTTTCCCTGTTTCTCCCACCTTCTAAACCTCCACTTTTGTAGCCTTATTTTTCATTCTCAACTCTTGCTCTCCAGACTTTGCAGTCACGTTGTTTCTCTGGCAGCACAGTCCCAGGCACAGCAGTAGGACATCAAAGAGGTGTGAGGCCAAAGGCCTGCTTTGGGACAGTGGGGAAAGCTTGAGTTGTTTGAAATAGTAGTGCTGCTGCTCCTGGCATTATCTTAGTGCCTGCTATTACAGACAGTTGGCAGCAGCATCTCCATTTTAGACTGACCCTATAAATCCAGGTGCTCTGTGGTATCGTCCCTAGCATTCTGGAAAAGAATGCCCTGAACTGAAAAATTGTGTGTTGTTTTTTCTTTCACACAGATTGTACAAATGCGAGGAGCTGCTTTTGGATCCTTTCCCCCCCCCCCCGGCCTTCAGTGCCCAGGGATGGGGGTGTTCCC